>JARACY010002966.1:0-37308 GCA_029255725.1 Scrobipalpa atriplicella | reverse complement strand
TGAAGAATGAAATATTTATTTGCTTACCCTCAGAAGGTCAACCCAATATTTCACTACAAAGATGACCTCACAGCTACAATTTATAGGTAACGTCCCATTTTTCGACCTCCGTCATAGTAATTGCCCGACGTCACAAAAAAGGTTGCAAGCATTATTTTACGGACATTATTCCCCTTCGGCGGTCTCACGTCCCCTACTATTTCAGGCATCACATACCGCCGGTCTCTGAATAATTAAATCTGAGCCTGTTCTCAAGAAAAATTGATAGCGATCCGTAGCCAATCCCAATATTGAAGACGTGACCGGCCTACGCGATTGGGGAATGAACTTTATACTTTTTATACCGCCCCGCGCCGCTGACTGTACTTACATGTAAGTGGGGTTTTAGTGGCATGCTTTAAATGCGTAATACTTTGCAGTTGGGATTGGAGTGTATTAAGACATATTGGAGTAGCGGCATGTGCCTGGAGAGGGAGGATTTTATTTAAAGATTACATTTCGCCAATGCGGACTCGGTGCTTTTAGAACTTTTGATAATTTGCTTCGATAAAGATTGGAACTTGCTACTAGCATAATAATGTCTACTCCATACCTACGAACCTAATTTATCACAAGATATGACATATTCTGATTAATCTACACCATTGTTGACTTTGTCTCTATCACTTATTCTGATCCAAATGAGGGTACTTAAGGGCAGGCACGATTAGGAACAAAGATAAAAACTATAGAGTGCGGAAAAAAACATAAAATACACCTAATTATTTTTTAACGGACATACTGAATAAGACTCATTGTTTAGTATTTTTTTCTAATATGACAAATTCCACAAGTATTGAATACGCAAAATACTGAGTGCATAGCAAACCAAGAAACAGCATTACCACCGCAGCAAATGTACAAAATCCGGAGTTAACGACTACAATTACTACCACTAAAACAGCATTAAACCGTCACTCCCTAAATGCATCTAAACATTAAGCTTTTTATTCTAATAATAAATCTCTTAAGGCACTGCTACTGCACCGGCATAGCTCTGTTGGTCGTATATTTGGAGTAAACGACTGGAATAAATCCACTTTTGTGACAGCGCCGGGTGAACTTTGCGTTTGTTACTGCGAGTAAACTAGTGCGAGATGTACAGGCGACTAGAAAATTATTAGTACATTTTGCATTAATTTCAAATAACATAATACTTAATTCACTAATAAAAAAAGAAATCAATTATTATTGCAGAAGAGTTAAGAAATCAATTAATATACGCCTGACATTTGTTTTTCCTTAATGAAGACGACACACTGTCTCTAAACCCTGCGTATTTTCCGATTTTGGCCACAAAGGTTAACAGTGAAGTCAATTTATCTTCATTATTTCCGAATTAAAAAAGTGTCAGGAATAAATTAGTCAAAAGATTAGCTAGAATTGTTTTTTAAATTGTATGGACATTTGTTTAATTATAATAATCTAACACATGAAATATATTGCATGCTGATACTATAGAAAGTTACAGTGATACTACCATGAAATTAAAATATATTTCACAATTATCTTTTACTACCTGTTACTATTAAAAAGAAATTTGAATTTGAACTTTGGCAAATCAATGGGAATGGAAATATTTTATCCCATTAATTGAGTAAACAGACTATTTTTGAGTCAAATGTTTTTGCTTCAAAATTTGGCACCAACTGTACTCGTACTGGCAGTAAGTAACAAACAGACAAACTGCAACTTTATCACGTATGCATTATATTTCGAATGCTAATAGATTTATAGCTGGGAGTTCACTTTGTTTGTGGTGCTGTTTGTTTGTTTGAGACATACCTATTAGTAATTCAGATTACCTAACTTTGTTCAATGTTAAATTATATAAGGAAGACAGTGATAAAGTTAGCACGGTTAGGCTATTTCAAATTTATAAAAGTAATAGGTATGCTTGTAGGTTTAAGGCCCGTATTTATAATCAGCTCTCAAGAGTGACAGCGAGTTTGAGTTCGTATCAGAAATGTCATTCCAGTACAAAATTACCTGTCAAATCCGCACTCAATATAGCTCTCAATCTTGAGATCGCTTTATAAATACGAGCCTAAGAAATCACTGTTCCCATGGTAATTTTTCTACAATATGGTAAACCCAGTGACTGCAATTTTCCAACGGTGTTTTGTAATTAGATACCTATTTTTGAGTTTATCCGTAAAAAAAAACAAAGTTTTCCTTTTTTTTTACTACTATTAATTTTATCAGTAAATAGCAAAGTGTAGGTAATAAAACAAAATTTCAATTTCCGTAAGGTTAGATGACCTTTCGTCCCAAAACATAGCAAAATTTAATCAACCAGTTCTTAGAACTCCATGAATACTTAGAAGTCAGTAATCTAAACAGACGGAGCACTAAATTACATAATAATAAAACGCCCACAAACAAAAGGTTATCTCGCATAACTTTCATGGTTGTCTGAAAAAAATATAGAACGCACCAGTTGCTTTTGGTTAGGAATACTGTAGAAACTGCTAGCCTTTGCAGCCCTTAGGAGCGCATTTTGCATATTTTCGCACATTTGCCAAGGCCTGTCGCCTGCTAGGCAGAGTTATCAAACAACAAATTTTAATAAATTACATTGATTTAATTCAGACATAGGTACTTAATAATCAATACAAAACATAGAAAGTACCAGTTGCTTCTTTTGCCGGGCATCATATAAAAAACTGCAAAGGGATTTAAGGGTAACAGTGTATTCTCATTTAGGAGATAAGCTGACGACCTGTCACTGTCGCTACATCAATAAAACAGGATTTATCTAAAATACTTATATGATAGCGTATAATAGTAATAAGTAATCCTCAATACTTGTTAGACGTGGCCTTTGTTTAGGTCGTTGACGCTATGCCTACCCCTCCCATTTGATATATAGGCGTGATTGAACGTATCTATGACGTATTCAAACTTCAATATTCTTTCACAAGAGATAGCATACTTCGCTAGCCGGCACACATGTAACACGGTTAAACGCTAGAGCTGAAGCGTCCTCCAGTGGGGGGCCCTCAGCAACCAGGTCACAACGTCCTGCTTTAAACTGCAGCTCTCGCTCTGAAATATGCTATTTACTTACTTACATATTATAAATCCTATATGGTTCACTGGAAGCAATGTAAGAACATAGAATGTACCAGTAGCTTG
Source organism: Scrobipalpa atriplicella (assembly GCA_029255725.1). Lineage (NCBI taxonomy): Eukaryota > Metazoa > Arthropoda > Insecta > Lepidoptera > Gelechiidae > Scrobipalpa > Scrobipalpa atriplicella. The sequence goes on along the minus strand of JARACY010002966.1, from coordinate 34,131 downwards.
TCTGCCCGCTTATACTGTATAATATCATTTAATTGCTTTATTGTTATTTAGATAATGGTCTGTTTTTTTTTTTTACTTCTGACTCATACAGTTAGTTCTTTTTGCAATAACCCCAAAAGATCAGACGTTGCGAAAACAATTATTTATGAAGTCGTTAAAACTCTTCCTACCCCGTAAAGGGTAGATACATATGTAAAAATATTAGTATAATGTAATTAATGAAGGTATGTTGTAATTAATTGAAAAAATTAAGATACACAATCATTATTTACTGGTATAGAGTTTACACTAAGAAAAAGATACCTAATAAAATTATGCGTGAAAATTTCAGCTTAATCCTGAAAGTCTCCCACAATGTTTACAGTAACTGGCAACAAGTACAAAGTGATGAAAGTAAAGCTAAATTTTCACCATCTGCGTTGGGAAGGCGGGGTGCCCCAAGGATGAATTTTGGGGCCGTAACAATAAAAACTTTTTGGACTTCGCACCTTCTTAATTTAGCCGCCGTGAGTTTATGGCGTCGGTTATTTTCTGTGAAACAGTCAGTGAGAGAAGTGTGTCCTGTCTCACCAGTATCAATTTCATTTCTAGTGGTATATACTCGTAATTGGTGGTATACCTACATAACAGTGCTCGACAATCAAACATATAACTAAGTAGTTTGACACTGTCGATCCTATTTAAAATAATAATTTTACGTACTTTATTCACTAAAGATGATTTAGAATCTTTCTTCTGTAAAACCAGACGAGTCTTACACTAAACGGTCATCAAATTTAAAATTTTAAGCCTCACTTCTACACCACAAATGCATCTGGGTGCTCTAAAATTTCATACCATAAAATGTTGTCATTATATTTGACAGTTTATTTGAATTTTAAATTCCAAGCAGCTCGGGCGTCGGGCGTCTATCCTTGGCCGCCGCCGGCGTCGCTTCGTTTCACGCAGAATTATTTTGTTGAATATTTGAATACTCAGAGCACAGCCTGAAGATAGCCGTGTTTGAAATGTGTAAAGTTAGCCGCGTGATAAATATTTAATGGAACTAGTAGAACCCATTTTGAAGCTTCCTAATTACACTAATAATGAACTATAGGTAGAGTAGAATGTACCTATATCCTAGCTTTTACCATGTTATTTAGTAATTTCAACTGCCAAAGCCGGACGATGCGCAGCTGTTTTCTATAACAAAAAATTACGAATTGTCAACCCATACAACCCTGATACTACCTTTATTTTTATTACAAACTTTCTATTGGTTTCATAGTAACCATGGGAAGAGAAAAAGTATGATAGTTCTATATTCTTTATCACTTCCAGTCCAGCATGGCGGAAGCCTTTTTTAATCATCTGCTGCTTATTCAGGAGTCGTTCTATCCCGACTTCACCTTAAGAACAATGCTGCTGATAACTTTTGCCCTGTTAAATAAAGACGACAGTTTTATTGAAAGTAGGGCCGTTTTCCTTCTGTAATTTCCCTGAAAATACCCTTAGTTCTAGGCCTGAGTTGTAAACTGAAGGCGTTTTTCATGTTACGATGTTTGTGATCCACGGAGAAAAATATCACCGTTAGATCACAGCTTATCTGAAAAATCTAAAAGATGTAGATAATCACGTGAAACTAGAACAGCTGTCAGTTGCAGGTTGGGTCACGATCAAGACAAAATTCAATCGGTGAAGGAAGTCAATTCACACCGGGAAGAAAATTCATTGACAGAACTTGAAAATTGGTGCTGCGCTGCACATCACCTGTCACTTCTTGGTATAACGAGATGTATCTTGAAGCCTCTTTACGTCGCGTCGAGTCGCATCGCTTCGCGGTGCGAAGTGACCCTAAATATCAATATCGTGATACATCTCATTAACTGAATCTGTCAATTTTTTTTTAGTTTGCCGCTTGTAACCTGCACCGCACCTCTCGGAGATAGAGACATTTTTCGCTTTGCCACAAAGTTAAAAACTCGTTATGCGCGGCCGAAAAGTTAAGGCGGCCCTATTGTGTCTGACGCAGACGGGAATTTATCTGAAGCGAAGACACCAAGTGAAGATGACTCCACACTGATTGTTTTGCCACCATTTTAATTCTGTGTTTTGACTGGGTTTTATTTAAACCGTCAAAACACAGAACTCTACGCCTACCGTTTTAATTAAGACAGTGTAAAGACTGTTTCGCCACTATTTTGATTCTGTTTTAGTCAAGATTTAATTTATTGATAGGCTGAAGCACATATTTTTAACATTATCGGAAGTTCGTGGTGAGAATCTGCTAATTTGTGTTTGCTCGAAGGATAGATTTAAATAAAAAATATTTAAAACAGTTATTTGATTCATTAGTTTAGTGGCTATATACATAGTTAGGCAAGTTTTCTATACGTATAGTGAAGCTGTTTTTTTTTTTTACTTGTACTATTTCTTAACGTAACAAGAGCACTACACATATTTTTCAAGTAAATGTAGAACATAATAACGTCTCATCATCAACATTGAAATGAATTCAGAGAATATTACATACACTTCAGCGTAGACGCAAAAAAAAGAAAGTTAATTAAGCAAAAAAAAAGTTGCTACGAAAAAAACAGGCACTTGAGTAGAGACGCACTTTATTCGCGCGAATAAAAAAGCTAGAAACATATGGAAGGAACTGGCTTTCACATACATAAATATGTAATACGGTGCCGAGCGCCTATTCTGAAAACGTTGGTGAGACGATGAAATGCCTTATTCTGGTTGCTTTCCATTTTCATTAGTATATATAATATAAGTATCAGGAGTGAAACTGCATAAATATACCGGGTGTAAGGGACAGCGTCCTGCAAACTGATAGGGGTTGCTCAGTCAACGAAACTAAACACATATCACCAGGTTTTTTTTTTTTCAGGAAATGAAAAAAAAAATTTGCTTTTCCATACAAATTGTCTGATCGATGAGCTCATTTTTTAATAAAAAAAAACATATTTTTTTTTCACTTCCTGAAACAAATTTCTGGTGGTAGTTGTTCAGTTTCGTTGACTGAGCAACTCCTATAAGTTTGCGGGACGCTGTCCCTTACACCCCGTATTAATGTTATAAATAAGTCATTACAGGCGCAGCTTGATCTTACACCGCACATCCACCGTGTGAAAGATGCGTATCATAAATAGAGCAGCACTTGACTTCTAGTTAAACAGTCTTTATAGTTATGATTATGAAGTTATGAACTTTGTATGTTACCCAACCTTACCTTGCTTACCTACGACGGTCAACCATTTTCTTAATTTTTAATAGTGGCAATCAAGCTTATGGCACCTTTAGCACATAATTGGGTACTAAATTTAAGACGTGTATACTCAAAACTGATGGCTAAAATACTGTGAATCTCATTCATAATTTAAAAAAAAACTGCGCTATTGATTTGAGTAGTCAATATATACTAAGGAGTGACGACATAACTTACTATTTTCATACAAAAAAAGCGTTTTTGACATTTCATAAAAAGTTGCTGATTTGACTAGTAGGAAAATAGCGAATTCTAGTAGAATAACAAAGTGCGTTGCACTCCGTCAGCCAGACTTTATATAGATTGTCCCATGAGCTTCACGCAGTCGATACTCAGGTTAAATCATATTAGGTAAGTATGAGTGTACTTAAGTAAACACTTGAGAAATGAATATTTCTTTGCAAACTATCCGAAGTGCCTGTGCAGATGATAAGTGCACTTCTAAAGAGATCCCTCGTCGCTCTTTTTCCGCCAGAAAGATCACAGGTTAATAAGCCAGGGAAAACCTCCAAGAAATAAGTAATTGCAATTCATTTTAAAAACCTATGCGAATGTTTATTAATTTAGTATGCATTCATTTGAATATTTTATTTCATGTATTTTTTAAATATCCTATAGATCGTCCCATTGGTTTTAAAATTAAAAAGAAATAAATTAAAAGAGTTTAGTGTGCAGTATCTTTACATTATTAGCCAATATCACGCATAAAATACGTACTACTCTAACTATTTACTTCTACACATTAGTCTTTGAATATTGTGAAGACGTTATAATGAAGAGCAAGTACTTATAATTTTTGATATTGAAAAAATATAAATGTAGCTGTCGAGTAGAAACAAGACACAAACTTGTGTCCATTCAATTCTCAGACACGCAGTGATCCGGAATACGGCCACAGTTTTGCCCCCAGATATATTTTATGGAGAGTGCGCTACGCTCTTTTTGCAATAGCTCGCACAAGGTGCGGGCCAACCCTTCATATTTACGATTAAGCCGTGATCAGAAATGTAATGTACGGGTGTTTTTACCCCCGATAGGTTTCTGATACGCGATAGAATATCGGTTTGTAAAAAATGGATGTATTGTGTATTGTGAATGATGTATTGGTTGGTTTGTGATTTATTAACAAGACAAGTAAAAATATTTGTGGTGGCTGTTGTTGCACGTATTTGATTTTAAATTCTTGTCAATCAAGTTCCTTGAGAATTTACATCCACTTAACTGCTCTCAATCTTGCGATCGCTTTAGAAAATACGAGGCTTAGTTTTTAAACATCCTCTTGTCTAATAAAATACCTCGAATTTACATATCTGCTACTCTTTATTTCTGACCCAGCTCGTAAATCTGTTTGCTAAGCAAATTGAGTAGGTATAGTACAATCACTCTAAATAAGGTAGACCAAGGGTATGCCTATAAGTTAACTGTGTGTGAACTTTAATTACTCAGTAGTAAATAAAGAGTCCTGGTATAATTCCGATTTTGAGTAAATTTGTAGATTGATTTCAACCTTTACTGTACAGTGTACAGTGGTTAACTTTCATACAAAATAAATTTTAAAAACTCTACCGAAAAACACGGAAATACCTTACGCACCTTCCACCAAAATACCGGCGTCCACCAATTACAGCTTTATCTTTTCTAACTGAATAAAACTCGGCTACGTTTCATCATTCTCGCGCTGCCAACTTTTAGTTAGTTTTTGTGCAAACTTATGATTTACGGCGCGCTCTTACCGTCTCTCCCGCGTGCGTTAATAAAGGAATTTACTCACGAAAAGGTCGCGGAATTATTATTTTTTACCGGCACTTGATGAAATTTAAGTAGGTTTTTGATGGGAACTGAGTGGGTGAAAGTTTGGCGAGCAGGTGAGATAAATTGTCGTGGACTTGACGGTGTACTTGGGAAGTTCTATGCACGTTACTTGGCTACGTTAGAAGTTGGGTGGGAACTTAAATTACGATACTATGCCCTGTATTTTGTACACCACCCAGATCTCCTGCCTAGATATCTGGCAATTTGTTAAAAAAATATGAAAACTGTGAATTGAATTCACGGTAAAAAGTAAATATAAAAAAAAATAGAAAGAGAAAAAATACTAGTTTGCAAGCAGAAATTGCATTAAAGCGCAGATCATAACCGAGTTATGAAAAACACGTTACACGCCCAGCTGAAACGGCAGCATAGAACAACAAAGTGTATGAATACTGAAATAGGTGAATAAACTTGTAATAAAAATAAGTAACTATAAAGTACACAGTTCAAGGACACTTAAGGAAGCTAATCCTCGAAAGAGCATAGGATACCCGGCACGAGTACTTAATGAAACATGTTTTATGTAAATGAAAATAATGGTATTATTACCGCGATTATATTTATTGCTACCTCAATATTCCAAAGCACTTGCATGTTTCATGATCACGAACGTAGTTGATTGTAGTGAAAAACGGCGAAAATATCAAAATTTATATATTTAAAATAGTTGTACAGGTTCATAACATTATCTATTTTCAAAAATATACATGTTGTTCGAAAACGCTGTTTTGAAACAAAATTAAAACATTGACCGGCTCGGGCCGCGCTGGAGGTTTTATTCGTCGCCAGCGTTTGAATATTTCACCGCGGTACGTGTTCCTCTGTATGTCTGTGCTCGGTGAATTTACTGCAGATCTCTTTACACAGACTAATTACCAGGAGAAGATGTTGTATTAAATTTGAAACATAAGTATTACTTGGATTTCTGTTACATATAACACTAGACCTAGCATAAAGATCGATAGTCTGCTCAGACTGTGCGGTCCCGTACGAAATTTCACGTTCGATGTTTTTTTTTATAAACTTATAATGCCTGAATCTTATTTTTTTTTACTTAAAGATTTAGATTTTGAACGATCCATGATATGTTCTCAAAAATATACACACCCACCCCCTTAAATTTCAAACAAATACACGTAAATAACAAGAAGATAAAGAAAATAACAAGATAAAAAGGCACATTATTTATTTTGGTCACATTATTTTGATCAAAGCCAGGTCTAGTCTTTTAAAGTCTATGTGCATATCCAACCGAGGCAAGGGGTAAAGGGGTAGGGGTTAAAGGTGAGGGGAAAGGGGGACAGTTTTATGTTCTTGCAGACGATGCTCAGAAGAGAATTACTGAGTATGGTAATGCTGGAAATCCAATCTTGTATTCAGATATGCTACATCACAAGGAATTTAATGTTTTAGCAAACCCAATATACTTTATCGATAAAAAAATATACTCTCCTCTAAAACTGGAAAAACTGTAGAAATATAAATAATTCCCAATAAAATCAAAGAGTTTTAATGTTGTTGTTTATAAAATTTTAATACACTTTGAAAATATTTTTTCATACAGAGGTAACTATTATGCATACTTACAAAAATATTTGAAACTACCAAACAAATTTTCACTGACCTCGCGCAGTTCAAATAGTAGACTCTTATTAAGAGTGGAAGCCTCTATAGGTTAATTAAAATACTGAAAATAGAGGACCAAAAATAATCACATGAGTGCGGTTTGTATTCGAGAGTATTATACCACGTAGCAAAATTCCCAGGACTCAAATCCCGTTGTGTGATTTGTTTTCTTTTTTAATAATATTATTACACTTAATATTAAACCGCTCAATACCTAAAATCAGTTTTCAGTTGCCACAGGGCAAATATTTCGCAACGCAAGTACCCCAATCGTGCGTGTTGTTCGGTAAGGAAGGCAATTTAGAATTTTCGGCGATCAGCAAAACGCAGAGGTCAATCGAACATAATAAAGGCGTGGTGTGTGTGAAACAAATATGCAATGTAGGTATTTGACAAAGGAATAGTAACGTTATAAAATAGTATTATGTTCTTGTTTACTTTTATTTCTGAAATATGCACTTAGGGTATAGTCAGTGTCACAACACTTGCATACTACAAAGTTTATTATAATTTCATAAATGATGCCATGATTGTAGCAGAGCACAGTTTTAAGGATATGAACCTTTGAAAAGACAGAAGAAGAAGCTAAGACTGTTTGTTATTAAACTACAACCGTCTTAAAAAGTCCTCCTTCTTTCGTCCAAGCCAACTACTCATATTTCTTTGTCTAACAGTAAAATTTCAACAAGCTTACAGTCTAAAATTATGATGAATGTTAAAACCTGAAACCCCGGCAACGGCAATAAAAAGGCCTTTCGCTTATAAAATTCATTTCAACTCTACTAATTAAGCTGCAGTTACAAATTAAGAAAACAGGGACGGGTTCACAGCTAAGGGATTATGTAAACATGGTAACGAACGCCCTACATCGAGCTGCTAAAATCCAGATGGATCCGGGAAAAACTAGATTGAACTGGATTGAAGCACGTTTTTGGCTTTTTGCGCGCAGTTTTACAATCTGTTGCGACGTGCGGAAGGCATGGGGCATTGCAGTAAATGTCAGTTAAAACAAAGGAACGAAAGCTACTTGATCGACTCTTGTTAAAGCAATGATTTTTTCAAGCTCACATTCGGCACCCTTTTATTATTATTCTCAGAAGCAAATAAATATCTAAGTAAACAACATTATTATGAGATAGCAAAAAATAATATTTTTTTCAAAGTGATTTTTATTTTATTATATCTAAAACTTAAATATAATAAAATTATTATCTTTTATCTTAAATCAAATAGAATTATATTCTAGATTTGTTTATTTAGAAACAGAATATTTAGACTTTATATTATACAGAATCGGTGATTAAAATCTCTGCGTAGGCATTTGCTACGCCACCGGCTACGCGTAGAAAAAAATAATGTGTTGGATTTGTACTGAAATCTTTTGTTTATAAAAATTTGAACTGAATCACTTTGTTGTCTGTATGAAAAAAACCGTGCTTCGGAGGGCACGTTAAGCTGTCTGTCCCGGTCGCTGTCTATGATAGTGGTCGTTACAAGCAATGTCAGAGGTCTATTGGCTGTTATTAACAAGCGGTGTAAAATCTCCGATACCAGGGTTTCAGATCGTTCATCGACTTGAAAACCTAAAACAATACTATAAATATGAAAAGAAAGAGATTAAACATTCTCTACGGGCAGCAAAATATGGTAAAATAAATAGTGGTCTCTTCTTCCTAGCCTTTTTCCCGTATTTCACGGGGTCGGCTACCTAATCTAGGGGATTAAACGAGGGTACTGGTTTTCACACAGAGCGACTGTCATCTGAACTCCGCAACCCAGAAGGGAAACCAGATCCAATCCTGGATTAGGTTACACACAACCTTTGAATTTCTTCGTAGGTGTGTGCAGGTTTCCTCACGATGTGAAAATCCTTAAAAATAAGAAGAATACCGTCCATTATATTCACCAAACTGCCGCATCCAGCTTATTCAACACTGAACCAAACCAGCATGACGATGTCACCTCGCTTGATTACTGCTTCTACTGACGAACGTCGACTTGTTTCACGACAAGTTTGCTAAAAAATGGCGCCGCCGTCCCGGTGGGATGAAAACTTGCACTCGAATATACTTAGTATTTATGAAAGAGGTATGAATGATGAGAGTAGGCGCTTTTGTTTGTTGGATTTTTTTGTAGTTTTATAAAGTTTTTGTGTGAGAACTGTGGGATATTTTTGTCTGGGTTTCATGTTGGTTTTTAGTTAACTGTATCAGTGTAATACATGCATAAATCTATAAGTGTATTAATTAAAATATTTTATTAATTAACTTATCGCTATATATTTTTATTCATTATATTTTATTACTTGGCCTCCATTTCGGGTTGCTGAGCCAGCGTAGTAACTAAGTAAGTTTTTTTTTACTTTAATTCCAAAAGGCAGTTTAAAAAAGAGGTACAAATTATCTATTTTGAACCAACTACTTCTACCCAAGATTTAAACCTAGAAGTACCAAGTTGACAGAAGTTCAAAGAAGCCAATCCTGTGTTTAAATATTCACGTAGCGCTCGCGGTCACAAGTTGCGGAGAGCTCTCTCAGAGTCGCCCTGTTCGCACTTACTTCTGAATTTGCATTGGCTAATTATGGAGTGTTTGGTCAAAGTTCTTGCGGTAATCGAACCTAAGTACTTTAATTAAAGTGAATCATAAACTAACCAGGAAGGAACTTTATCAGAAAATACATGTTAAAGAAATGACACCTGAAAATTGAAAATCACAGTAAGCATAAAATATTTGCTTATTAAGAGGACTAGATTCGGCTGCATGGGGAATACAGATAAAGTTTTAAAAAACGCACTTATAGTACCTGTATAAAATCCTATACATACAATTAATAACAATTAAGGCTGTAACGCAGTATCAAATACCTACAAAAATATAAACACTTTTTTTTATTCCAATAATCAAATAGGTACTTGCCGTATGCTTTGTAGCTACTGTATAACATAAAAAAGTAGTACCACAGTATTAGTATTCATTTCCCGTCTTCTTAGCATGTTAGTGGGCCGAAACTGAACAAAGCGGCCATTATAAAATTGTACCGCGCGCGGCAGTGCATACGCCGCGCCACCTGCGACACTAGCGCCGCACCGGTTTATGGCCGCGCCGTGGCGGGAATTGCAACTAACTATGCTGTGCTGATGCATTGTACGGGACCGTATTGTGATGAAAAACTGTCTCATTACCATAAAGTGGGACTTAAGCAAAAATGAGACTTTCGCAAAACTTCTAAGGAGTGTCTTTAGCTCCAAAATACTGCCCCCCCAAACTCCTACTATTATGGAATTGATTATAACGCACCCTTAGAATTTACTTTGGTCTTTTATGCGCGCGTTGGTCACTATGAATACCGCGCCTACTATTTTTCATTACGAAGTCCGCAGCAAAAGAGATAATGCGAAGTTAAAAGTCTATTTTAGGGGCGCATGCTTCTTCGGCTAGTGAGCTAGTCTTTTAGCAAATCGTATTACTAGATATTATATTTAGAAGTCTTTTATGTATTCTCTTAGGCTTTGGCTACGACGTAGCTGTTGTCGTAGTATTACAAAATTACCTAGTGAAAGTACACAAAAAATTATTCATTGGCTGGTTGACAACCATTACTGATATTTCTTTAAGGATTTGAAAAATAGCTACTCTTTTGATGACATAAGCGTAACGGCTAAGCTCGAAATAAAATCCCGTGTGTCCCCATAATAAGTGCCAATAACAACATACTTTGTAGCTGCACAAAACCCATGTTGTGAGCTATTTATTGGTAGTTCGCAATCATTTCGTAGAGCGAACGACAATTTATAACATTGTTCCCGATAGCGGAGACGTGTCCCGCGTTTATCAACCAACAAATGAGGGTATGTTTTAGCTGAATTTTTGGAAGGTTGTGGTCGTCTTCAAAATCATTTCAGAGGCTGATGATGATGATTTGGATGGCCTGACACTATTATTCGTCGGGTCGTGCGTCAATTTGAAAACACACTCAATAGAAGAAGAAGCTAACAGGAGTCAAAATAGATCCAATAAAAGAACATATCATCACTAACTACCAATATCTACAATTTCGTGGTCGATACTTGTCTTTTTCCAATTAGCACAGTAGAAGATTATGTCTCAAAAGGAAATGTAATCTTCACCAACTGCAAAACCAAAAATCTTACAAAGGGCGTAGAAAAGGGTTAATAAAAATTACATCTCCTATACCGTCGGACCTGGTTCCGGCATTCCCGCCATCCCGGTTGGCCGCAGAAGCCTCTAGAATTTCACTAATTAATGCCGCCGCAAAGCCTCAGATATGAGAGGTGAGGTCCACCTTTGTGTGGATGCCTTACAATATTCAATACCTGGGGAACATAGGTACTTATACTGGGTGTAACGTAACCACATGGTAAAGTCCTCGTGATAAAGAATGTTGTCCAAGAAATGTGCGCATAGCTAGTATGGGATGTCAGTTTCTTTTTTCATAATTTGAGCTTCTGGCAAAGAAGTTCTTTGACACTAGGCGATACAAACGTCTTTGGAATTCTCACATAAGATCAATGTGGGGAAGTCCGTCTACAGGGCAACTCCATCTAACGACTTTAACTTCAGCATTTAAATAAGAGCGCGGATTACTTTGTGGTCGATAAAACCAGTATTATGGTGTTAGTTCACATCACATGGCGCTGTAGCATTAGGTATGAGGCTAAAAAAAGAAAATAGCCATTTTTTTGTGACGGTGTGCCGGTCTTACCCTGTATAATGAAGTATGCCGGACTTCCCCACATTGACCTTATGCAAGTTTTATTTATGTAATCTGTGCTTATGCTGATAATACCGTTAATATGAGACTCTTATGATGCAAATAATTTGATGGAATATGAGAGTCACATTACAATTTTTCCTATAGCGTGGACAAGTGATTGAGAAAGAGGTCCAACCAACATTTTGAAATTTAACAATTTGCAGTAGTATTGTAGGTAATCAAGTAAATTATTGGATGTTTATACTCTTTGATAAATAAAAGCTCATTTTATTAAAGCTACCAGAGCTCAATCATCCAAAAGCCTTTGTTTCAATCAAATGAGTTTTAAACCGTTAACAATTTTACTACATATTATAGCTGATTATAAAACGCTTTCACAGCAATCCATTCATCAAGAACAGCATGTAACAAACCCGTTGAACGTTAATGTTGTTTATGAAGCGTAAAATCGAAAATTTCAATATATTTATTATTTATCACTATAGTGTTGCCGTACTGGCGGTAGTTTGACTATCGATAGTTTGCGTTGTCTCTTATACATCCGTGAGGAATGGCGATGGATTGCGAAGCGTGCCACTAACCCAGATTGACGACCACGACCACTCTGTCAAGTCAAGAGTGTATAAATAAGAAGTTTACGTTGAAAACAGGAACGATATCAAAAGAGCCAAAAGACCTATCGATGGTATGAAATCACCGATGCTATTGATGGCCGGCAAATACTATCGATACTATCAACATCCCGTATCTCAGAAAGATCTTAAGCATATCGATAGAATTGTTTTTATCAATATTATACTATTGATAAATCTATCGATATTAGCACTTTTTTCAAGGTCCCAATAATATCGATAGTCTATACTATTGCGGCAACACTATTATCACGCCATGCTGGTTATTATAAAGCGCCGGACCGTCTATGATGTACGATCGACAGTAATCCGCCATTTTTATTGTTACTGATTTCAATAAAGCTGTTGTATTGTGTGGTAAGGCTGGCTTTTGTGAAAGATGTGAAATTTTTTGATGTGACGTTCACATATTTAAAAAAAAAAACTTCACCTTTTAAAAGCTTTTATTTTTTTTATAAATCTTGGGGTTCTGATTTTAAATAAACTTAAAATACCTATGTTTATTAAACTTATAAGAAAGCATTTTTTTTGTGGTTTAAACTTAAAATCTTCTAAGTTATAGCGCTGACCGCTTATTTCCATAACGTCAAATTTTATGATGTAAAGTTTGAGGTGTTTAAGTCTCAGGTCAGAAATGCAGCTCGTAAATTTGAATACTTTAAAATCCAAATTTAAATCAAAAAATATACGAGCGAACACACACTGAAAAGGTAAAAGCAAACAACACGAAACAATTATTAAATAACTTGTTGCAACAATATGAACTCTACAATGTAAAATTACAAACAAAATATGATTCAACTCATCTACCCGCATAGTTTCATAATTCACTCTACACGAAATTTGCAAATAACTCCGCTAATAAATATACTAAGTGTTAGGTTATATTATAACCTCTCCGTATTCGGTTGGTACCTCTGGCGAAAAGTTTAAAGTAAATTGAGTGCACAGATCATTATTTCCAATTTGGCGGTATAGTCGGCTGCATATTAAAGTTTAAATTGAACGTACAGCGCGGCTGTGTAAGTCTGCATTAGGAGTCTCCGGAGAGAAGAGCTAGGGGTGAGGGCTGTGAGTAGCGGAAAGAGGTCAATGTAAATTTAAAAAATAAAAATCTTGTTGAATTGGTAACTTGGTTTTTGTCGCGTAAAATATGTTATTTTTATTTTTGAGTTAAATTTTGAATCTGTTTACAGTGTAACTATTTAATAATCACAGATTAATTTTTACTCGCTGGATATGAAAATTTATGACGAATAGCTACCGTTAATTTTCAACATTAGATCAAATTGAAAGTCGTCAAAATATTCAATGTCGTCCTATTCACATGTTTGTCCAATATTTTAAATCGAAAAATCCTACGTAATAGTTATTCAAGCTCTTATTTTCAATGAGAACTACTTAGCTAAAAAAAAATTGCTAGTAGTTAGTCTCAAGGACAACGCAATCAGTTAATAAATGTTTAATTATTGAAGCGGAATGGTAAAAAAAACAATGAAAAGCTTTATTTGCCTTAGTAAGTATGTTTGGGTCACCTTGGTGCCCTTTTTTTTATCCGCTTACCGCTCCGCTCGTCAACACAGAAAGCCGCCGCGGCTCTCGAAGGCCCCGAACAAAGTATCGCTGCAGTTGTGCGCATAAATCTGCATCTCAACTGATGTACCTACTTATCATACATTCGCTCACGCTTATCGCTCCGCTCGTCAGTATAGGCAGCCGCCGCGGCTCTCGAGGGCCCCGAACAAAGTATCGCTGCAGTTGTGTGCATAATTCACTTTATTGCATCTCGCTCCGCGCGATACCCTGTCATAACTCTCCAGAATGTGTATGCCAGAAGCTACCGGCTTTGTTCTAGAAGTAGCCGCCTTGCATAATGTATCCGAAGAAATGTTAAGAAAACTCCGCCGTATTGGGGAATTCGGAGTTTTGACGTGAAATTCTGCATAAGACAGAGAGGTTATGTTGCGAGGGTATATTGTTTAGCGTAAAATGACTGTTGATTTTTTGGGACTGAAGAAAACTTAGTAGAGATTTTTGATACAAAATTGATAGTATCAATTCAAGCAACATTATTATTTTCACTTGTTTTAAATTACATTGTAAGAAAAATCCTGTATAACTAATGCAATCTGAAGATATTTTGTTTATGCGTGTTTTGTACCTGCGGAGAACTTTAATTTACGAAGAAAAATTCTTCAAGGCATGGTCAGACAAGACAACACGGTGTTGCGAAGAACTAGTCATGATCGTCTTTAACAGGCGTCTTCTGGGTTAGCTCAATCCATCGTCGACTCTGTCACGGTCATCGCTGACCTTTGTGTCTAGAGTCGAGAGCTAACCCATTCCAAGTAAAAAAAAAAATATCCCAAAGTCATGCTTCTTGAGCCGTACTCTAGGAGTTTCCGTATTTAAATTAAATAACTACTTATATCTAAAAGCTCACGCATATCTAGTGATGTACCCACGTCAATCGAGAATCAGTATTACCTAACATTTTATCGTACACCTTGAACGGAACTATAAACAGGATATTGCCGCCATAACGCGAGTGGGGCCGCGACTCGCGAGCCGATACAATAATAGGTAGGGTAGCCATGTGTTTAGGTATGTTGGGATATTTAAGTCGAGCCATATATAAAATAGTATAATTAATCAAAAGACAGTAGGTAACCTAAATTAAAAATTAGTTTTGAAATTAAATGTATAAAATATAATAAACGGATTAAAAATTCAGAGTCTTACTACTACCATCGAATTGAAGACGCCTAAAAGCAACCTAAAAGTAAGATGTTAGAAATGATGTCGTCTAAAAATAATTGATAAACAAAATTACAATTGAGCCAATCATCATCAACCTACCTATTTGTCACAATTCGCGCAGTTTAGGTCATCGGGTAAAAGACTGTTATTCTTTCTTTGACACCAACAAGCACATTCTTTGTTCCTTTTGTACTCTTTGTTTTTGTTTATGAAGACAGCTCTTTTGCCAGTTAACGAAAATTTCCCCCTAAAACTGTAAAATGTGGTGTCACTAATGGATGTTCTGCAATAAGAGAGTGCGAATGCGAGACGAAACGCCGTAAAAAATGAAATATGCCGTAAACTGCCGGCTATCTGCATAAACTGCTTGTCTGTTTATTGAATAACGCGCTTTATTGCCAATGGTCAGGTGAGATTTTATCGTATTTTATTACTATTGAATTGTATGTTAGTAATTTAACAAATAGCAAGGTAAATAACACAAGGATATTTTTCTGAACCGAGATAATTTGATTTTGTTCTATAATACGTGGTGTTATCTACAAGTTAGCGCTAAATGGAAGTCAAAAATATGTCAATGATAAGGTGTTTATGGTAATACTGGGTTTTAGTGGTAACTCTAAAGGGTAATGCGTACTTGCGGAAGGACCGAAGGATCGGCGCTACACGGCGTATTATAGACAATGCAAAAAGCATTGACAGCTTGTTGAACGGGACCTTCGGCGCCGACTGCTTTGCAGGTGTGTATATCCTAACCTTATTTAACGAAACTTTCCCTCTCACTCTCTAGCTTTTACAGTACCAAATTGGTACGAGTACCTATGATTTTTCATTGCATCCAGTCCACCATGAAACTATTTCCATCCATCTCACATACGATTAGTCGTGCACCCTGCACCAGCCAACAAAGACTAATGACACACGTCACGCGCCCTCACCTTGCAAACTCGCCTGATTTCCCTGGGGGCGGAGTGAGTGAGAGTGAACTGGTGAAAACTGATGAGAAGTGGCTCGTGTAAGTGTTAAATTGTATACTTGCTGGGTTTTTAAAGGAGGATTGAGCTTAGTTTTGTTTGTGAAGTTCATGTTTAATTTTAAGATCATTCGTGATTATAAATTACTAAGATTCTTCCCGCGATTTCACCCTAATTAAATGAGTCTAGAAGTGAAGTATAGCCTATGACATAATATGCCAAGA
Organism: Scrobipalpa atriplicella; assembly: GCA_029255725.1. NCBI lineage: Eukaryota > Metazoa > Arthropoda > Insecta > Lepidoptera > Gelechiidae > Scrobipalpa > Scrobipalpa atriplicella. The sequence goes on along the minus strand of JARACY010002966.1, from coordinate 18,111 downwards.
CTTAACCTATGTTATGTGTGCCTGTGCCAAGTTTCATTCTGATTCAACCAGTGGTTGAAGTCTGATTGAGTTACAAACATTCAAATTTCATTACTTATGAAAGAGTCAAGCACCCAAACTTTCACATTTATAATATAGCTAGGAGAAGGGTTGTTTTACTTTTCGCTACTATACATAAAATATAATATATTCGCTATATAAATATATTCGCTACTTCAGCCTTATAAAATTTACAGCTGAACTTCAAAATGAACCACTTTTTACGGTATTTGCCATACTTACCATCACCGCACTTGTTAGGGGTCTTTTTAGGGTTTTTTATCATAAAAAAGGAATAAACTTCGATAAATCTTAGCCTCGTATTTATAAAGCGATCTCAAGATTGAGAGCAATATTAAGAACGGATTTGACAGCCCGTTTTGTACTGAAATGACATTTCTGATACGAACTCAAACTAGCTGTCACTCTTGAGAGCTGATTATAAATAAGGGCTTTATTACGGATTATTCTTTTACCTGTGTTATAATTATTAGCATACCCATCCATACCTAAGTTTGAAAACACTCGATACCTAGAACACTTATTCGAGTCTCAAAACACCTCATCAATTTCATAATCAAATCTATCGTCAACACCTATGTTCACAAGGTGCTATCACAGGTAACAAACTTGCCCATGAATTAATTATTAACAACAGTAACAGGGAAGCCACGTCTTTGCGCGTCTGATTCTGCGGCAACTTTTGCGTCTGTTTTGGCGTCTGTTTCTGCGGCGGCGTCTAAATTGACAGGCCATGACCAATATAGACCAAGAGCATGATGCCGATACACTTGTCTAAAGTTTTGATAATATTAAATAAATGATACCATTTTGAATTAATGATGCCTGTATAGCAAAACAATACCTATTTATTGTTTGTAATCCAGTAGATTACCAATTTAACTTTTTGATGTACATAATTGGAACACATACAAAATGAAGGAGACATTATTTACGAACTATATACTTTTTAATTTCGATTATATTTCGATTGGTAGACGTTTGATAAGTTTTCATTGAGGTTTGCCACACTCCATGCATACGTTTCATCTGTTTCGATGGTCATCATTTATCGCTAGGTTGACTCCTGTACTAAGAAGCCGCGACCAAATGCGCGAATTTATGTAAACATGTCACGTAATGTCAATATATGTCTAATATATGCTATGTCAAAACCATGGACTTGTTGCTAGTAACAGGACTGAGCACTAGGTATAAAAAATTGACATTCACATTTTAATATTGAATATGGTCTGCCAGAGCTATCATATAAAAAAAACGAGTCGAGTGAGATAGAACTCGTATCGAACGAGATACGTGATTTCTTTGTCCCTTTTTAATCGTTCATTTCATAAGTAAAAAACATAACTAAAAGCAACTATCATACATAAAAATAAATAAAAGCAACTAGGGGAGACTGTTCCGTAACCGTATGGCTAAGGCTCAGTAACAAATAAAACAAAATATTGTTTAGTCAACATTTTTGATTATCAATCTTTCTACTATCTCTTTCTTAAACTTTACTCTTTCCTATTTTAGATAACGCCGACTCCCGCTATATATAGCCGCAGATGAGCTTTTAAATAAGCTTGAGCAACTTCAAATCAAAATTCGTTTATTTTTTGGCTTAAATGTCAATCAAGAAAACGGACTTGCATGCAATAACACACCGCTAGCAGAATTTGAAATATACCAGAAAAATAAATTTTAATTACCTAATAACGATAATAAGTGCAGTGCATCATACGATATTACCCCAGTATACGGTTTTAAACAAACAAACGAACAAACAAACATTGAATGTGCCAGCCGCATCTCCTCCTGGGTAGGTATATACTTTTAAAACCAGCTAAGGAATTCGAGAGTTTCAGTATTATTTTTATAATTGAGGCGATAACTCAAGTTCAACATTTGTAGCAATTCATGGTTGCAAAATACGCGACTTAACTAATATAAGTCCATACCTGTCATTTTCTACCATGAGAGAACAGAACCGGATGGCAATAATTTTAGTTGAGATTTAGTTAAGTCGGGATGGTTACGAATCGGGGCCATAATAACTGTTTAACAGGGGTATCAAAGCACGTATGTGTTTGAGTTATAATGTGTGCAAAGCGCGAAAGTCTTCAAATAATTTTTTTTGTTACTGCTGTTTTGCTGACGTCTGATTGGTGGTCCACTGCTAGCAGAATTACGGTAATAAGTGCAGTGCACCATAGGATATTACCCCGGTATACGGTTTTGGAACTTTTGGAACGGTCTCCTTAATTCAAAAGGGACAGAGAGATCACATCTAGCTATCTCGCACGGCACATTTTCTTGTTGCCGGAGCTCAGTCCTGTTAACATATTGTCCATGTCCGTGCCAGATAACTTTGCGGTTATGTATGGCGCTAGTGTCTTTAGAACATGACACTTTGGAGACTGGAAAAATTAGTTCCATTTTTCTTCACGCGCAAAGTTATTTGGCACGGACTCATGGTCAAAACATGTTAGGGCTGCCAGGTGAAAATATTTTGCAATCTTATCACAGCGTAGTAGTTCTCCAACTGAAATTATATGACGGAAATTTTTAACTATTTATTACATAAAAACTTAAACATTTAAAAAAAATATACTAAGTGATCCACATCCAAAAAGCTATATACCTACTATTCACATTAAAAAGCTTGTAGCTGTAAAATTATTCTAATGTAATGTTTTTATCGCGGAACATTGACAGAAATTTCCGTCAATCAGGAGAACTACCCAGTACAAGGAGGTTTTATTCTGAGTATCACGGTGCAAAAGTCGGATTAAAAATATATATATTTAATCATTTATTATTGCACACAAATAACATCCTAATAAAAGTAAACAAAGAACCTGATACTGACAATGGGCAGGGGTATCAAATGAGATTAAGATCTCAACTAGAATTATTGCCATCCCGTACTCTTCCCTCATGATAGAAAGTGACAGGTTTGGACTTATTAGTTAACCACGAATTGCTGCCATTGCTCTATAGAGAAAAATCTTACAACAGACGTTTTGAAGCAAGCATTCGCGGACTGGCAAACACGTAAAAGCCAATTGCTGAATTCGGGGTTTGGCAGGTATGTAAAACGACCAATCCGCGGAGTGGTACTGATGAAATGCCAGCCCGCGAAGTGAGCAGTTTTTGATTCAACCACACCGCGAAATGGCATAGAAGAAATGCCAGATACCGGACTAAATAAAAAAAACGCTGTCATGGGTCGTCGGGTCAACATGGATCGTGTCGGCGGAGATGAGTTGTCAGTGCGGGGAAGAGTTATCAGTGCGGTGCGGGGTAAGTTGTCAGTGCGGGGTGAGTTGTCAGTGTGGGATGAGTTGTCTGGGCGGGGATGAGTTGTCAGAGCGCGATAAGTTGTCGGTGTGGGATAAATTGTCAGCGCATCATAAGTTGTCTGACACTGACAACTTATCCCCGCACTAACAACTCATCCTACACTGACAACTCGTCCCCCACTGACAACTCATCCCGCACTGACAACTCATCCCTGCACTGACAACTCATCCTGCACTGACAACTCATCCCGCACTGACAACTCATCCCCGCGCTGACAAATCATTCCCTCTCTGACAACTCATCCCTGCACTGACAACCCATCCCCGCACTGACAACTCATCCCCGTACTGACAACTCATCCCCACACTGACAACTCATCCCCACACTGACAACTCATCCCACACTGACAACTCATCCCCCACTGACAACTCATCCCGCGCTGACAATTTATCCCACACTGACAACTCATCCCCGTTCTGATAACTCATCCCGCACTGATAACTTAACCCCGCACTGACAACTCATCCCCGCAGACATGACCCATGTTGACTCGACATCCCATGACATCGTTTTTTTTTAATGTAGTTCGGGGTCTGGCATTTTGTCAATACCACTCCGCGGATTAGTCGTTTTACATACCTGCCAAACCCCGAATTCGGCAATTGGCTGTTTCTTGTTTGCCAGTCCGCGGAATGATCATCAATGATCGTTTTAGAACGCTCAATGGCCGAAATGAGCGATTTCGGGGATTGTGCGTAACATATCTACTAACTATTATTAAGTTAGTAAAAAATCGTCCGTTTTCCGTGACGAGATAAAAAAAAACTAAAATTATACAAGTGGCAGCCCTAAAACCGTACTGATTTGGCAGATGTTTGGCAGACGCACGGGCGATTTTTTTGACATTCGCAATTTTCACCGCCGGTCGCCGAAACACGTGGCCTCTCTCCGAAAGACGTGGCCTCTCCCATACATTCCCATACGTTTGTTTTTTTCGCAAGACGCGCCGCCAGTTTTGACGCAAGAAAATTCGCGCATGCGAAAAAGACGTGGCTTCCGCCTAACCGATATACAAGTGTATCGTAATCCGGGGTTATAGTTGGGGTATGATTTAATTTGAACGCACCTTCGATACATTTACATACGATTATGTAAAGCCTTGATCGGTTTTCGCGATATACATTAGTATATTGTATGCTTACCTTAGGTTATAGATGTAGGGTAGTGGTTCACTATAAATAGGTATCGACCAATTAATGCGGTATCTCTAAAATTAAATTACCGTGGTACTACAGTGATAGCAATTTGTGTTGCAAAAATCTCGACTTAACTAATATAAAGTCCATACCTGTAATTTTCGATCATGAGAAAGGGACGGCAATAATTTTATTTTTGTCCATATATTTAGTTAAGTCATGCCCTCAACAAATCGCTAACAATATAAACGACTATATACATATACAAGTAATTTTATATAATTTGACACACTATAACTTTGAAATATTTCTTAGAATAACTGTTTTATCGACATATAACTTTGACACAAGTATGTCATACCCATTATTAATATTTTAAACAATAAAAATGAACAATATCTATAATTTTTTTGTTGTTAATGCCATTTCCGATTAATAAAATTTAAACAAGTAATAAAGCCCTTTTTATAAAACTAAAACTAACAATGTTGTAAGCTGTACTGATAATTATTTAACATTGAATCCTTTATCAAACATTAAATCCCAGAATATAAACAAGAAATTAAAAAGTTTCTCTATCCCCGGCCAATTAGCAAAGCTAATATTAACAGCCGTAATAACAGGAAGTCAAATTAGTCCACCCAAAACTACGTCCAAGAAACTAGAGGAAAACTTTATAAAATTCAAATTTCAGCTTTTCAATTTAATTTCGTATGCAACTTTGCTGAAGAAATGTTCTTTAAGAGTCTCTAAAGCGGACGGTGCGAGTAAGGCCTTGTGACTCGCCAAGCGAATGTAGCTCTTAATTACCACATTTTGAGGGCTCTGGTGCACGTTTTTTGCGTGGACACTGGAGGGGGCGCTGGGAGTGCAGTGTGCTCGAAATTTTTGTATGGTGGAAGTTACAAGATCCTTAATATGAAAATTATGAGCGAAAAATGTGTTACCATTAATTTAAGTTTAGTTTTTAAAATAGTAGGTACGAATACTCATTTCCATTTCTTTTTGTTATGGAAAAAATACTGTATAAAACATTGCACTGTTGAAAATATTTATGACTTATTAACAGTTTTGTTATAACTTTTTTATTTTTCTATGTAACGCAATTATTTCCATCTGGAATGAGGCTTGGTGGAAAACGCTTTTTCTTAAAATTTACTACTCAATGTTAGGTAAAAGAAAAAAGATTCCTTGAGATGCTTCCGCAGAAATGTTAAGCCTTCGTTTATGTAACTATTTTTATATTTTCTTTATCAACTAAAGCTTATTTTATGACACTTTTATTGGTTGTATATTTTTGTACCTAAAGTTTATTTTCCATATTTATTTTAACTCATAAAATCTGTATACGAGCACTTGCATACAGTCTCTTCCTTACGGGGTAAACAGGGCGTCAAGGTCAGAAATTTCAAAAAAGAATACCTATTGATTGTTATAGGTTGTCACAATTTTCTGGTTCTTATAGTATTCTAGGGATAAGAAGCTGCTAAAAGTAGGTTTTTATCGATTCTGGTACAACATGAAAAATTTATGAACATAATGATTGTTTTTATTCCGTAACAGTAACCTTTTCAGTTGTATCAAACCCAAACCTCTCATGTAAGTTTTAAAGAACAGATGCCCAAACACACCTCCTTGCGGGACCAAAGTAAACCTGTGACGTAAACTTATTGAATAATCAGTGGCATCCTTTGTCGAAAGCCTCCCGCTGGGCGATGTGAATGTGACGACTGCACTACCCACAAATTTGCCCTCAGTATTAACCAGACCATTGTATCGGTACAATAGGGGTCAGAGGCGCAAACCAGCTTAACTATTGTTAACCACTCGCTTTATATGACGGACTTCATTACCGGGAGTGCGTTATGTATGGGAAGCTAGATGCTATCAGGGAATGTATTATAAACTGGAGCTTATAGAATCTAATTTGGGACACTGCGTAATATGATGGCATGTAATATTATACCAGGTTTATTTCAGCATGGTACCTCATTTTGTAAGGTTATATCCAAAATGAGGTTCTATTATGAACCCTCACAATATTTTGTGAAATTATGAATCGTGTTTTTGTAATGTAATTATTGAGTGCAACTCCCAAAAATGTATGTGTGAAGTAGAATTAATCATTTAATGTTTTCCTGCAAATCATTTTCTTTTTGATAGCAATAAAATAAAAGAATAGATGATACTATTTGACTCTACAATTTTTCGGAAAAGCATCTGGTTCTTACGCAAGTCAAGCTGGCAATCAAACTTGTTGGAATGATTAATTGAACTACTTACTTATAATTATATGAATAAAGACAAATCAGGAATTCAGCTCGGGTCCTTAATATCAGTTTACACCGGGAATCGACGCGACGCGGCGTGCACAGCACATATAAATAAAGAACTTGTAACAAGGTAGCGGTTTCCATCCTAATTTTCTTTACTTCTCACTGGCCACCACTCAAATTTCGTTGTCATATCTACGTGCCAAACTTTAAAACTTCACTAAAATGAATGATTATAATTACTATTTTCTATTTCATAATCCATACTCAATCTCGTTACGCAATCCATAATATTTGGCACATCCTCCGCTCCGAGATACATATTTCAGCAGCTTCTGTCGTGTCGCTTACCGGTTTGAATTGACTCTTGCTTCAAAAAGCAAAGACGAAGGTAATTAAGATGCAACGCACGTACGGAGCACTTTTTATTCTTTCGACATTATAAAAAACGAGCTTCGAGTTTTTGAAAGGTTTGCCGAAGGACAGAAAGAAACGGTCTAAGGATTTGGTGTAATTAAAACTGAAAGTTCCTAAAAACAGACGTCGGTACTAATTAATGTCATACTTATGTGTGATGCAGCAAAAGAGTCAGATCTTAAAAACGTGCTCTATTTGAAGTCCAAAAACTGCACTTATATAATCTTTTCAAATTTTTCTTTTCAAAATTTTTGTAAGTAGGTATTGTACTCAAGAGAGATAAATTACTCTGCAATTTCATACACCAACTATTCATGATCGAACAATACAAATATTTCAAAAAAACTATTAAAAGAAATACAAAGAGCGATAAAATGCTTTTGCAGTGTGTGGCATCAGAAGGCACCATAAATCTAGAGAGATATTACAAAATGGCGCCTTATCATATCGTGACGATGTGACTTTGACGGATCGCCACATCGCCGCAGCGGGCAGTGTGTTTATGTAGTGAAAATTGCCCCGAGATCATTTCCACGGGAAAATGGGAGTATTTCTATTTTAAACTTTTTCTTTCAGAGAAAATCAATTATCAATCTTTCATATTCTTCAGTTGTACCCAGGTAAGTACACGAAAACTTTTGTTTGTAAGTTTAGATTTGAGCTTTTTGTGGTTGTTCACTGAAATTAGATAATTATGGTTTCTCTTAGAAGATGTCAACATTCACGTCTTCAGTCTACTCATGCTCATGGAACGTGTTACCATGCTGAAACATCAAGGTTACAATAAATATAATTGTGGTAATAACTAAGGTAAAAATAACAACCTCAAACTTTGTTTTGTTAAAAGAACTTGATAATTAATTAGTCTACTCTCTGAGGTCTCCAAATCACTTATATGCACATACATACCAATTCATTTTGTTTTCAGACTTCTGAGTTTTTAATGCAGCAAACATTCCAGCAAAACATTGCTCCTATCATATAAGCCTGTCAGGAAACCATGCAAGATGGATAGCCTGAAAATCTCCAGAAGATTTAAACTTCATAATGAATCATACAAACCAGACGTTTTTAATTCCCGATCCCCCATATGAAGCTGGTGTGAAACAATAAATCACGTGGGAGTAACAAAAAGCTTAAGAACTCATGACACAGCCGAGTTAACCTAAGACAATAATAAATCTAGCCAGAAGACACGTCGTCATTTTATCTTGAAGCGACGTTGATTGATCATCTCAGCTGATTAGTGATGTATTGTTTGTAAGCAACCAATACTGTTATTGCACTAGTATCTAGTATTTAGTGAGTTAGTACTAAATGTTATAGGCTACGGTGCTACTAACCATCAGCAAGCCGAATACTTAGTTATCACTGGTATAATAAAAAAAAGTACTGTACATATTAAAATGGTTGCGATAGCCATTTATTATCGCATCTACTTATCTGTCAAATTGTATGGGAATATGACATATATTTTAGATGTTATATACTCGTATTCATAAATATGTCTTTCGCGGCTGCATGCTATTAGAGGCCGTGACAAATAACAGTTACCTTCTTATTCGAAACTTTGGCTACCCTCCTGGATTAAAAAAAAATTTCATCAAAAAAAAACTTTTGTTAAAAATTGAAATGAAAAACACGATTTTTTATTATTAACTCATATTGAAAAAAATAAGTTTAAAAGGATTAATAAAGTGTATACGACCACAATATAATCCGCGAGAAATGTCAATCGAAGTAATCCAACAATTCTATCCGTTTGACACCAATACGTTTCCCTGAGCCGTACTTATACCTCTAATGTGACAGACATAGTACTTAGCGTATTGTCATCTCATACTAAGTATCTGTTACTGTTACAAATCATTCCCCTCCCTATATCAAAGTACTCAGTCCTCGCTAAACCCCACTTCATTTATTAAGGGCAACGAATTAAACTCGTTTGTTTCGGGAATTCATTTGTTATCTTCTTATGATGTTGGATGTACAAAATGATGGCGAATACTTAATGACAGGATTTCATTTTAGATTCTGGCATGCCAAACATACATGCCATCATAATGTTTTCATGGAATTCTCCACTTTGTCGAATGTGGCAAAAACCTTATCGGTTCTAGTCTGGCTCTGGTCTGCTGTTAAACTCAATATGTAGTTATTCCTTAGATTTTTAAAGAACAAAGACTACCTCAGTAAAAGTATTTATTTTAATAGCATTTACGGTGGGTAAATAGCAAACCAAACCCAACAAAACAAACTCATTAACCACCAACTCTTCAAACACAAAAAAGCAATAAAATCCGTCCGTAATTGCTTCAATATTACACACTGAGAGTTTCGGCAGAAGTAGGGGAACACTGGGAGCAGCCGAAATGAGACGAGTTCCGATTTTAAAAGTGCCGAGTGTGCCCGCGCGTGCCCAAGTGCTGGTATTGTGCAGATGTGCAGTCATATTGCACACGGGCATGCAGATTTACACTCAAACTATTGCAGTTTGGATTGTGAAGGTTTTTTAGGCCTAAAGTACGGCTAAATTTGACTATGAGCACCTTAGAGATCTCATAGTTTGATCAAATAAAAGAATTCACTCGATTATCAATCGAAATGATTGTCTTGTGATGGGTTTCAGGCACACCCATGTGTGCAAAGTTGAATCAGTAGGTAGTAAGTTCAGTTCACAAGGAAGGAGCCTAATACAAATCAAAGTTGCAAGCTCTCTAGCCTTCTTGACTCGTCACTTCCCTCTATGCACTCGAGTTAGCAAGTCTCAGTGGCCGCCACTTTGGAGATTAAGTTCTCAGCCGCTGAGTCAGCCGGTGATCGTCTAACATGCAAATCAGCTGATCGGGGTATAAGAGGAGCTGGACGGTAACTACTTGTAAAGTCTTGAGAAATTGGTACAAAGTTTTATTGTTAGTGTCGATAGATATGTTAATGTTTAAAGATGGGATTTTGAGTTTCAATAAGACAATGGTACGGAATCCTTCATGCGTGAGTCCGACTCGCACTTTTCTGTTTATGCGCTCTCTGGTCAAGAATTGATACATGATATTATTATCAAAGAAAACAAAAATTGGGTAGACTCGTGAAAAGTCACATAGGTATTTTTGAATGGTAAAGTAAATTACAATAAGCTTATAAAATGTGAAAATTCTTCAATTCTTACTTAATTTCTAACACAATTTTAAATTTTCTGATAATTTGCATACATTGAAAGCTAAACAGACCATTTTCCTATCGTAAAATTCTAGTGGAATATTATTGGAGAGGAAACCCGTTGAATTTTAACCCTTTTCTGCGCGTGACGACTAGACGGCGCGAGACGAGCTGAATTTTAACTCGTTTTGTTAGTTTTGTCGACAACTTTTAATGTTTTAAAACTTCGCTTATAATCTCACTGCTTTGGAGATACTCGACTGCATTTTGAAGTGTGCAAAATAGCAGGGTGATAAGAATGGACTTTATATTTTGGAAAAGAAAATGACTCTTAGGCTCGTATTTATAAAGCAATCTCAAGATTGAGAGCAATATTAAGTGCGGATTTGACAGGTAATTTTGTACTAGAATGACATTTCTGATACGAACTTAAACTCGCTGTCACTCTTGAGAGCTGATTATAAATACGAGCCTTAAATGCTTATTATTTTGGAAAATCAAGAACTTGATTTTATGTAAGTAAATATCTGTATCAGAATTCTTAAAAGTCAAAAAGTAAAAAGTATTTTTAACATCATAAACAAGTTTTTCGATTATGAGGAGTATGTAATTACAACAACCAATTTTCTAACTACTTATCTATCTATACGTTTAGATAAGGAAGACGGACGCCTAATAATTTATCGTCTAACATAGACTCTTATTTTGTTGTTGAATAACAATAAAGGATGTTTTTTTCCACTGTAGAAAGGTTCGATTCTCGGCACAAAGAATACCGTTCATGTTGGTATTATTTATAATTTAATAAAAGAACAACTCGTGTATCGACTTAAAATTATCGAGCATTGTGTAGAGTCCGATTTAGTTTCACCTTGATACGTCATAGCGATTAGCGCCTGCGCACTGGCCGGATAATACGAGTTTACGCGGCTAAATTCAGTAGACACGCGCTCGAACAAAATAACCTGTGTCACAAGGTCACTCCTCAACTCTATGACATAATCACAACACTGAGTGTAGTTTTTAGGTTAGGTTGTGTTTTGTTATAAAAACACTGACATAAATATGATCAAAGTTTAGGAAATTAACATTTATGAGAATAGTAAGACGTAAGGTGTGGCTTTGGCAATGACAGTGAGCATTTATCTATTTGTTAGATAAGGTTAGATAAGTCTTATCTAGTCGGTCCCTCGCAAAGCTGTTCGTTTTATTAGTATTATGTTGTAAACTGTGATAAAAATGTTCTAATTTGCTTTAATTTTTCTAATTCTTGTATGAAAAATAAGTGATATACGTAAATGGTGTTTAAAATGAAGTACCGAAAAAGTGTAGTGTTGTTTACATTATTCGCCTTGAACTTGGTGGATCAGCCGACTCCGCCCGTTGTGTTGGAGCAAGGGACTTTGACCGGTATTGTCAATGCCGATGGGACCATTTTAGAATACCTAGGTATTCCATACGGCGTTGTTAATAGTACTAATCGATTTAAGGTCAGTAGGTTTTAAATTTTTATAATATGAAATTAATTTCACTCGTTGTTGACTTTTATTTTATTATTGCATAGATTTAGTTTTTTTGTATCGAGTTAATTTTAATATTTGTTGAAATGTTTTTGTGTTTTTTTTTTATTATAGAAGGTCCTTTCTATTAAATTATGAACTCTACTATCTATTCCAAAATATTGCAGAGTGATGAAGTACATAGGTGTTAAAAGTTGCCTTTTCTATTGTATGTTTTGTGATTTCTAATAAAAAAATAAATCATAAATGTAGGAAATCTCGGGGTAAAAATATAATTGCATTCATATTTATTTCAGGCGCCATACCCACCTCCAAAGTGGAATGGAGTATTCAAAGCCACAGAAGAATGTTCTTGTCAACAACATTTACCTGTCCTCAAGCTATGGGGAATAGAAGACTGCCTGAAACTCAATATTTACGTCCCTGCCAAAGCAACCAAACCTTTACCTGTCATGGTATTCATCCATGGAGGAGCATTCGTTCTAGGGAGTGGTGGGAAACTGGTTTACAGGCCAGAATTCTTAGTCAGACATGATGTAATTTTAGTTACTATAAACTATAGACTCGGTTTCCTAGGGTTCTTATGCCTTGGAATTAAAGAAGCTCCAGGTAACGCTGGCATCAAAGATCAAATCGCAGCTTTGAAATGGGTGAAGAAAAACATTGCGGCGTTTGGTGGAGACCCAGATAATATCACTATTTTTGGTGAAAGTGCTGGTGGAACTTCTGTGTCTTTACTGCATGCCAGTAAAGCAACTAAAGGATTGTTTAACAAGGCTATTGTACAAAGCGGTTCCAGTGTAGCTAACTGGTCTGTAAATAGGAAACCAATTTGGATCGCGAGCTTAGTGGCTAAAGCTTTAGGTCATCAAACTGAGGATCCTCATGAATTGTATAAGATTTTCTCTAATATTTCTTCTAAGGAATTGCTTGGATTGGAGGTAGAAAAGCCTGTAGATAAGTATTTTGATACTCAACTGTTACAACTGCCATGTGTTGAGAGACCAATACCGGGCGTTGAACCCGCATTAGATGATTTACCATACAACCTTCTACAAACACATCCTAAAAATATTTCAATCATCTTTGGATCTAATACCAACGAAGGAAGTTTCTTAGTAGAAAAAGAAACAGATGAAAGTCTTGAAGGTAGAAATCATGACCACTACCTTTTTGCGTCAGACTTAATCTTTGAAAGTGAAGAAGAAGCAAAGGAAGTTAATAGAAAACTGAAAAAGTTTTATTTTGGTGACAAGAAAATTACTATGGAATTAAAAGAGAATGTAACGGATTTATACACACAGCTATACTTTGAGATTCCAGAATTGTTTGAATCTGATATCATTTTGGAGAACGGTAAAGCACCAGTATACAATTACATATTCAATTATAGTGGTGGTAGAAATTTATTAAAGAATCAACTTGGTCTTCATAATCAAACTGGTGCTTGTCATGCTGATGAGCTATTATATCTGTTTAATGGGAATATACATCCGTATCCGGTTAAAGAGAAAGATCAACAGATGATTGACTGGATGACGTCATTGTGGACGAATTTCGCCAAATACGGGTAGGTACGTTTTCTATTTGTTTCTTTAATGTTTGTGCATACTTCTGAGCATATTAATCTAATTAATAGCAATTTGTCCTCATAATATAATCTTTGGATTTGTTTTCTAAGAAATTTTTTCATTTGTTTTAGAAATCCAACGCCTCCTTCAACAAGTTTTCCAGTCAAATGGGAACCAAGTTCTAAGAACAATCTTAGGTTTATGTACTTCGAAGACCAATTGAGAATGGGATCAATGCCGAATCCAGAAGGATACAAACTGTGGAAGAACATCTACCAAAAGTATAGAAGAAAAGATTTAGAATATTACTTGCCTGTACCTGAATAAAATCAAAATTTACGTAATTTTCTTATAGTACTTAAAATTGTGTTTCTTTTTCTTTTTAAGTATTTTGATTAGAATATTCTTTTTCAATGCATTTACGATTCAAGCGTAAAATCGATTTTCAGTATTTCCACCTTTAATTTCCTAGTTGCAAAATATTATTAAATGAACTTATTTAAAATCTATTGTTCTCTTTTACTAACATTATTTCAATGAAACTAATTACATGAAAACTACCGTTGTTTCTTTTTGATAATACTATATTAGGTAAGTTATACAGTCTTATTGATATTGGGCCATATAACTTGATACCTATCAATATATTTATCAGACATTATAATTGCTAGACCCATTATAATTGCTAACGAAATAGTTTAATAAGCTTCCGCATATGAGTCAATGTCGCTAAGATAGTATAATCAAAACATAACCACTAGTGACTTTTAGTGAACCTTAGTTATAATTCCGAAGTGATTGGGATGCAACGTCTGTCACTTGATGGGAATAATGTATTTTTAAATTGTGAATGAAAATGTGATTGTGGACACTAATAATGAAGTTCAAAAAGAAATTGGTGCTATTTTCTTTGTTTGCTGTCAATCTAATAGATCAACCGACACCACCTGTTGAAATAGAGCAAGGTAGTTTGACGGGTATTGTGAGTGCAGATGGGACGATATTAGAATACATCGGTATACCGTATGGAGTTTTCAATAGCAGTAATAGATTTCAGGTGCGATCTTTATCTAATACTAAGCATCGTATTATATTATCTTTATGAGCAAAGATAGAAACGATTTTTTGGCAGTTTATCAAAACAAACGCTTTATCTATATAGATTTTTTATGTTATCATTACAGGCCCCTTATCCACCACCTAAATGGAAAGGAACGTACAAAGCAACACAAGAAAGTTCATGTCCACATTACGTTTTCTTTAGAACTTGGGGAGAAGAAGATTGCCTGAAAGTGAATGTGTAATGTACCAGCTCAAGCTAAGAAACCTTTAGCAGTAATGGTTTTTGTTCATGGAGGAGGATTCACTTATGGCAGTGGAGGAAAACTTCTCTATGGGCCTGAATTTATTGTTAGACATGATGTTATACTAGTCACATTCAATTATAGACTTGATCTACTTGGTTTTTTATGTTTGGGTATCAAAAAATCACCTGGTAATGCAGCTCTTAGAGATCAAATAGCTGCACTTAAATGGATTAAGACAAACATAGCTGCCTTTGGTGGGGATCCTGATAATATAACTATATTTGGTCAAAGTGCTGGAGGTGCAGCAGTTTCTTTACTTCATGCTAGTAAAGCTACTAATGACGAGGCTATTCAATAAAGTAATCGTGCAAAGTGGGTCAAGTTTTGCAAATTGGGTAGTAAATAAAAACCACTATGGGTAGCTAGTCGTATTGCAAAAGAATTGGGATTTGATACAGAAGATCCATACGAATTGTACGAAATATTTTCAAAAATGCCGTATGAAAAATTTCTTGGAATTCACCCTAAAGACCATATGAAAAAAGTTTTTGATACACAGTTACTGCATTTGCCTTGTATAGAGCGCAAAATTCCTGGAGTCGAAACAATAATAGATGATTTACCGTACAACCTTATCAGAAAACACCCGAAGAATGTTCCTGTAATTTACAGCACTTTGGATAATGAAGGACTATTTATGTTTTATTACGAGGACAATGAACAACTTGAAGAAAAGAAAAATTTTATTTGTTTGCTTCAGATCTATATTTCGCAAGTGACGATGAAGCTGGTAAAGTTGCTAAGAAAGTTAGAAAATTTTATTTTGAAGATAAAGAATATTCAATGGAATTAGCAGATAATATATCTGACTTTGCTACTCAACTTTATTTTGAAGTTCCAACCATACTTGAAACTGAGACAATCTTGGTGCATAGTAGAGCACCTGTTTTATAACTTAATATTCAAATACAGCGGTGGAAGGAACATGATGAAATACGCTTTTAGGTATTTGGATAAAAATGGTGCTTGTCATGGCGATGATTTGATGTATTTATTCAAAGGTCAATTTTGGCCGAGACCTCAAAATGGAACAGATCAGCTTATTATTAACCAAATGACGGAACTTTGGACCAATTTTGCAAAATACAGGTAAATATACAATAACTATCTTCTTCTTACAAAGATGTAATTTGTAAGTACTAAAAATTACTTCAATTTCTGTATTTTGTTTTTGCAGCGATCCAACACCGGCAACAAGCAATGTTCCAATCCAATGGGAACCCAGTGTAATAGGAAATATGAAATTTCTTTACGTAGATCATCAAATCAAAATGGGTTCCCATACCCAATCCAAAAGCATACAACTTATGGAAAAGCATATACCAAAAACATAGGAGAAAAAATTTAGACTATTACTTACCCTAGCTGAAGATATACTTTTTTTTAGAAAAATATTTTAAATATTTAAGTCGTATCCGTATTAGTAGTGGCTAACGCATTTACATAAATTAAGGTAAAAGAAAAAGAAATACCTACTAAATAGAAAATCAGTGTCATATAAATTTGACATTAAAGTTAAAGTATATCATGTTGGTCATGTTGGAATTTACGCCAGAATGCAAGGGTTTGTTATGTTTCCTCTCCAGAGTTCCATTGTAGATTTTTATCAAGATTTCTAACAATTATGTTTAAAGATGTTAAAATTTGTAATGAAAAAAATGTATATCGCTTATAAAATTGAATGTTTTTAATATTATCAAACCATTTTTTTTTTACACGATCAGCCCTGCAAAGATATTAAGCAATAAAATAAAATTTATGATTGTTGCAAACAACACCCAGGTATTTTAAAAAGATAACCCGGGGAGGACTTACCGTAATTTATCGTTTCTTCCAGCCACCATTTCTATTCATAAACGCATGCGTCTTACCTTCTGCTTATTTTTGTAAGCCCGTGCAGACGAGCGATTTGTCGCATTGTTTATTTTGATCGGTCCTAAGCTCTTAAAGCCGCATGCCCCTGAAGTGGTGGGCCAAATTTGTCACGCGGTCACCGTCAAAAAAGTAGTCTTCGAAAAAGATGGCGAGACGACCTGGATACTTATTGCAAGGATTGGTGGGAGAATGCCCAGGATTGTGAGAGGTGGAAACGCGATGGGGAGGCCCTGCCTAATAGTGGCACAATATCCGCTTAACTTAATAACTCGTACCTGTCTTGCTTGTAATCTTTTTAAGGAATGGCTGCATAGTAAAAGTTAAGGGTGTGTCTTCAATAGGTATGTTATTTAACATCTTTGATCTGGATAAATATGAAATCAAATGAAATAAATAATTTATTAAAGAGAAAGTAAATAAATCCTACTAAAAATCACATTTTTGTAATATGAGAGACTCGGTTTCTATATAGGTATCTGGTATGTTAATCTAGCTAACAATGAAGACACGAATTGATAATTCATAACACCTCTAAAGATAATATAATATTAAAAATCATTTAAATGTAGCTGGTTTGTATAAACGCAAAAGCTAGAGTTGTCTTGCAATTTTTCGCATAGCAAATGCATACAAGGTTTGACTTTATGCATTGGAGTCAAGAGTGGTTTTCGATTAACAATCTACTTGGCGTTAAAGTATTATGCTTTTATATTCTAAAAGCGAAGTAATAAAAAAATCTTGGTAAACTGAAACGGTTTAGGTTTAAGATAAATAGGGCTCTGTTTTAAAATGATGAATAGGTAAACAAGTGAGTTCATGTTTTTAGATGTTTCGATTAGAATTGTGTCTATGCTTTTAAAATTACGTATTCATTATTATATTTGATTGCAGAATACATAATTTTATTTCGTTTGTAAATTACTATAATCAGTAATCAATCGTAAAGAATCCATTAATATACTACTAATTTAACTTTTATTAAAAAATTTACGAAACATTTTTTTTTTATGTACGTTATAAATTATGGTATATCAGTTAATAGTTCCTACAAGGCTAAAACTACAACTAACAAAACTATCACTCTACGAACATCAGATCTGTCGTAATAACAGCAAGCGTTGTAAAATTTTAACAGTTCCATTATTTTACAGTGGAACCCTGAAAAGAGCTCAGTAGTAGTATCTAAAGTGCAATGAATGGCTAATTCAGGGGATCATAGTACACGCACTGTGTATCTTACTGTACCATTGTGTTTTGAGAATTTACTATTTCTAGCTGTTATTTTTTTGTTTCTAATAATTTCCAACTATAAGCAGTTTTTATATCTCGGCTTCAAAATTAATCGATCTTTTTTCACTTTTTTTCTCTACTCAGGTATTCTCTTCTTT
>JARACY010002965.1:0-37313 GCA_029255725.1 Scrobipalpa atriplicella | reverse complement strand
CTGATGCGTATTTAGTATGGAAAGTCACGATTTTTTTTTCGTTTTCGACCTATGTTTCTTAGGGAAAGTTGTTCAGTTTCATGGGTAGATTCACACATTTCTCGATGCATATACCCTTTCTGTTACACCCTGTATATTTTGTCATTGTATGCGTGCTTATATGACATCTTGCGTGATTGTCATTCGCATATTTGTCATTTTGAGTATTGTGTTTGATAATAATTAACATGTGAGCTATTGAAAAAATTCGCGTCTCTGGGTGCTAAACTTTCGATCACAAAATGATTTATGTCACTAGCTGCAGAAGGTTCGGCTGGACAAGTATTTTTCATTGAGGGTATTAAAAAAATGGTTGTATTTTAATTTGTTGTCTTCTTCCGTCTTGTGGGCTTCGAGTCGATCAACCCGATGAACCCTGGTGTCAGAGTTTTTAAACCGCCTTATAGCACAGCTAATAGGCCTCTGACATGGTTTCTGCAACGACCACTATCTATCAACGACAGCGATCGGGACCGACTGATTCAGCCTGCAATGTCCTAACCAAACTGGGTAAAATCTCACAAAGTGATAAATTAACAAATATCCACTTTGCCCCCCCCCCCCCCCCTGGGCATGGCTCGGACCACTAGGCACTTCGTAGAGTTAAATGGGTCTTCAGAAATATTTCACTCAATCAGAATACGCCTGAGTCCGTCCCTGTGGCGGCACTTAAAGCGGTGTCCTTTTTCAGCAATTTGTGAACATTCGATCCTGATTCGCTTGTTCAACGTGTTGTGTACAGGGTGTTATCTGTGGAATAAGCATTATGAAAATGTAATAATCTAAGTACTTAGTACAAATTGATAAAAATTAGTTGGTCACAGAGTTTATTTTTGCGAAGCAACATATTTATTTATTTATTATTTTTATTTATTTATTGTTTATTGTACACAAGTAACATGAGAAATACAATACACAATGAGAAACGACACAACAGGTACAGCTTATTTCTACTAAGAATTATATTTTACTAATAATCTACTGACTTTTAAAATATGCCCGGAAAAGCAAGTAGCTGGTACATTCTATATTTTTCTATCAGTTCTGCATGAAAGCCGGACCGGGAGCGATAGAACAACATAGAATATTCCAGCTGCCCTTCCCTCCCAGGCATGCAGGAGAAGTCAGCAGCAAAAGGGTTTCGAAGGTTATAGTGTATTGTAATTTAGGCGGTGGGCTGACAACCTGTCACTATAGCCATACTCATTACAATCAAAAATTGCCCAAAATTTTGCGAATGCGCCCTTTATGAGGCATTTTATGCTCTGCCTACTCCGTAAGGGATAAAGGCGTGAGTTTATGTATGTATGTATGCATGTAAAGTTTGATATAACCATGAATTAATATAATATACTAATATAACATTATTAGGACGTCCTAAAGAAAGGTCAGGTCAAGAGTACCCTAAATCGACGAGCGTGTATGAAAAGATTAATGAACGTGGATGAAGCGAAAGAAGTATGCAAGGATCGTAGCAAGTGGAAAGATGTGGTCTCTGCCTACCCCTCCGGGAAAGAGGCGTGATTATATGTATGTATAACATTATTATCAGAATGTATCGAAGTAAGCACAGTAAGTTGACACTTAGCAAAGTGGTGTGCAAACAGTTAGGGTCATTCCGCGACTGTTGACAAGGGCCCGCCGCAGTCAATATGCACATTGATTCATGAAACTTGAAACGATGAAACTTCTATGCTGGACTGGGAGTGATAGAAAAACATAGAATGTGCCAGCTGCATCTCCTCCCGGGCATGCTGTAAAAACCAGCTACGGGATTTGAGGGTTTCAGTGTATTGCAACTTAGGCGATGGGCTGACAACCCGTCAATATAGTAATATTACATAATCATCTTTAATAACCCTCAAAACTTGTCAGACGTGGCGGAACGACCTTTGGGTCGTTTTCGCTCTGCCTACCCCATTAGGGATAAAGGCGTGATTATATGTATGTATGTATGTATGATTCATAGTTAAAAGAATGACGTATGAATGAAAATAGGGGTATGCATGCAGCTTACGTCGCGGTGCGCGGTGCAGTGTGATAATGCTGCCGATTCGGTTACAGAACCAACTTAACTTATTTAAGTTTAGTCCTGTCACTTTCTCAAATTTGAATAAAATAGAGACAGCAACACAACAGCTGATTATAATTGTGTCAAACTGACGTATAACGCTCAAAATAAGTCAAATTAAGTTGTGATGTGAAAGGGTCCCGACTAAAATGCGTTTCGTTTCGTGCATTCGATCTATGTGACAGGTTTATAATAAGTCCGTCTATACTGCCATCCTTTTCTGTTCGCTCGAGATGGAAAGTGACAGGACTAAACTTAAATAAGTTAAGTTGGTTCTGTAACCGAATCGGCAGCATTATCACACTGCACCGCGCACCGCGACGTAAGCTGCATGCATACCCCTATTTTCATTCATACGTCATTCTTTTAACTATGAATCATACATACATACATACATATAATCACGCCTTTATCCCTAATGGGGTAGGCAGAGCGAAAACGACCCAAAGGTCGTTCCGCCACGTCTGACAAGTTTTGAGGGTTATTAAAGATGATTATGTAATATTACTATATTGACGGGTTGTCAGCCCATCGCCTAAGTTGCAATACACTGAAACCCTCAAATCCCGTAGCTGGTTTTTACAGCATGCCCGGGAGGAGATGCAGCTGGCACATTCTATGTTTTTCTATCACTCCCAGTCCAGCATAGAAGTTTCATCGTTTCAAGTTTCATGAATCAATGTGCATATTGACTGCGGCGGGCCCTTGTCAACAGTCGCGGAATGACCCTAACTGTTTGCACACCACTTTGCTAAGTGTCAACTTACTGTGCTTACTTCGATACATTCTGATAATAATGTTATACATACATATAATCACGCCTCTTTCCCGGAGGGGTAGGCAGAGACCACATCTTTCCACTTGCTACGATCCTTGCATACTTCTTTCGCTTCATCCACGTTCATTAATCTTTTCATACACGCTCGTCGATTTAGGGTACTCTTGACCTGACCTTTCTTTAGGACGTCCTAATAATGTTATATTAGTATATTATATTAATTCATGGTTATATCAAACTTTACATGCATACATACATACATAAACTCACGCCTTTATCCCTTACGGAGTAGGCAGAGCATAAAATGCCTCATAAAGGGCGCATTCGCAAAATTTTGGGCAATTTTTGATTGTAATGAGTATGGCTATAGTGACAGGTTGTCAGCCCACCGCCTAAATTACAATACACTATAACCTTCGAAACCCTTTTGCTGCTGACTTCTCCTGCATGCCTGGGAGGAAGGGCAGCTGGAATATTCTATGTTGTTCTATCGCTCCCGGTCCGGCTTTCATGCAGAACTGATAGAAAAATATAGAATGTACCAGCTACTTGCTTTTCCGGGCATATTTTAAAAGTCAGTAGATTATTAGTAAAATATAATTCTTAGTAGAAATAAGCTGTACCTGTTGTGTCGTTTCTCATTGTGTATTGTATTTCTCATGTTACTTGTGTACAATAAACAATAAATAAATAAAATAATAAATAAATAAATATGTTGCTTCGCAAAAATAAACTCTGTGACCAACTAATTTTTATCAATTTGTACTAAGTACTTAGATTATTACATTTTCATAATGCTTATTCCACAGATAACACCCTGTACACAACACGTTGAACAAGCGAATCAGGATCGAATGTTCACAAATTGCTGAAAAAGGACACCGCTTTAAGTGCCGCCACAGGGACGGACTCAGGCGTATTCTGATTGAGTGAAATATTTCTGAAGACCCATTTAACTCTACGAAGTGCCTAGTGGTCCGAGCCATGCCCAGGGGGGGGGGGGGGGGCAAAGTGGATATTTGTTAATTTATCACTTTGTGAGATTTTACCCAGTTTGGTTAGGACATTGCAGGCTGAATCAGTCGGTCCCGATCGCTGTCGTTGATAGATAGTGGTCGTTGCAGAAACCATGTCAGAGGCCTATTAGCTGTGCTATAAGGCGGTTTAAAAACTCTGACACCAGGGTTCATCGGGTTGATCGACTCGAAGCCCACAAGACGGAAGAAGACAACAAATTAAAATACAACCATTTTTTTAATACCCTCAATGAAAAATACTTGTCCAGCCGAACCTTCTGCAGCTAGTGACATAAATCATTTTGTGATCGAAAGTTTAGCACCCAGAGAACGCGAATTTTTTCAATAGCTCACATGTTAATTATTATCAAACACAATACTCAAAATGACAAATATGCGAATGACAATCACGCAAGATGTCATATAAGCACGCATACAATGACAAAATATACAGGGTGTAACAGAAAGGGTATATGCATCGAGAAATGTGTGAATCTACCCATGAAACTGAACAACTTTCCCTAAGAAACATAGGTCGAAAAACGAAAAAAAAAATCGTGACCTTTCATACTAAATGCATCAGCTGATAGCGTATTTAGTATGGAAAGTCAATTTTTTTTTTCGTATTTCGACCTATGTTCCTTAGGGAAAGTTGTTCAGTTTCATGGGGTAGATTCACACATTTCTCGATGCATATACCCTTTATGTTACATGTTGTAGATCTGGAGCAGGACAAGATCTTCATTTTGAATGACAGCTGCTTGACAAGGCAAGGAAACTGCTCGTTTGGCAAATAGAAGGAGGTGCGGCGCCGGCGCGTCGCCGATGCGTCGTTTTTGTATAGAAACTTCAAATCAAGCTGCGCTGCGCAGACATAAATTACATACAAAATCGGCGCATCGGCGACGCACCGGCGACGCAACGGCGCCGCACCGCTTCCTAAATGCCATGCCCCTCAGTATACCGTCAATTAGGTTAGGTATACCATTTTTCAATGGAATTTGACAACCGAGCAAGGTTTTCGTGTTTTGCGGCCCATAAACAGCATTTTCTTTGTAAAAAGTTGCAAAATTTTCAAATTACGGATCAGCAGATTATAACTTTGTCACAAACTTATTTCTTGCGGTTAAGGTTGAAAATAAAATTAAGGCAGTTGTGGGCCGCAAAACACGTTGGTATCGATAACTCAACGTTAAATAAACGAATTTTACCTATATAGTAAAACATTTCCCTGAGTTCTCCCCTGCGCTAGTGTTTACATACCACTGCATGTCGTGTTGTACCGCCGCCGTTATTGATGAGTTTGTGTGTGTGTGTGTGTGTGTGTTCAACACACATACTGTAATTATGTGATAGTTTTGCCTAGAGGTAACGAAAACCGTGGCGAAAACTGTCTTTTTGTAAGCTCTTAAGGCCCTGTCTACCTCGTAAAAGGATACAGACATGATTTCAGTATTTTAAAAAAGTGATTCAGGCCTCGATTCACGCCGTCCAGTTAGTAATTCTAATTCTTAGTAACGCTGTCACTTTCTTATATTTGACATACGAACAGGATAGCAAATAAACACATGACTTTGACATTCATAATCTGACATTAAATTGCTTAAATTTGACATTAGATTGCTTATTTAACGTAAAATAAGGAACATGCTCTATGCTCGGGTTCTTATTTAAAGCAGCTTATGTCAAATTAGGAACGTCAAACACATGTGTTTGACTATCTTAAAATTAGTTAAGAATGTGGCGGCCAGAATCGAGGGCAGTGTTTACAGCAGTTACAGATACCAAAAGTGCTAAAAGTGTTAGTTTTTCGCAAATTTTCCTTCTGTTACTACCAGGAACTATGAATTGCAACTTTATGATGTTCTAAATTATCTTCTTCGCTTTTATTTCAATCTGGTTTACCGGATTTTCTCTTAATGGGGATAAAAACGCAAAGCTAATTGCAGATGGCGCCAGTGTTGAGTGTTCCAAAAGAGACCAATGAGAAGACACAAAACTGACATTGATATTGATATTGACAGATTACTGACCAATCACAGGAAAAAGGAACACTCAACAGTGGCGCCATTTCGTTCTCAGTTTTTAACCCCATTGCTTTTTCAGTGAGTAATGATTTTTTGACTGATGGGGGCGCCACCTGGCTCAGGGTAGCCCCTTAACTAGTCACTTTTTTCTTTTCTATCATTCTAGCCATGGCATAAGAATCCATGACACCTCACTATTTTAACATGAAACTTTTAATTGATTTATGGATAGATTATCACTATTTTAGACTTTTTATTGTAACTTTGTCGAATTATCCTTTCTTTCCAGAGAAATAATATTTTGAAATATGATTTATTTTAAAACGTCGTAAGTCACAAAGTTCGTCCGTGTGTAACTTTTCCCTTTGCCAAGAACCTTGTGCCAAGAACAAAAAAAAAAAGTGACAACTTGATTGATTGTCAGTTCTTTTGTCGTATGCATTGGTAACTGAGATTGGTAATAGGCAAAGGATATTGTGACAGAAAACCGAACTATCCAAAAAATATTTTTTTATAAATAACTCAAAAAATATTGTTTTAAAAAAATCCAAAAAAACGCACGTGTTACGCATCACAAAATCTTCGAAACTGTATATTTATTTCAGTACTTAATGAAAAATGAGGTCTTGTGGATTCTATACCTAAAATACGGGGTGCATCTCTCATCTTAATATTTATTTTAATAAAAACTTAATCGCATCAACCAATTATCCTTAAACTTTCTCTGTTCGCCCTATCTTCCGTCCCTTTCTCTCTCGTGTTTCGCACATGCAGCTATCTCTCTCGCACACCATATGACGTCAGGATTTGATATGCAGTCGTGCTCCCATTGAGTTGACAAATTAATGTTTATTTGAGGGGTGAAAGTTTTATTCGACTGAGCGAAGGAAAGAAGGGTACGGTACTTATTAATTTTTGGTTCTTATGTTGCCTGGAAGATATTGCCATACTTAGTAGTAAGGCTGTCTATCTTTATTTAAATCGTTTTTTTTTTGTGAGTGTTTTTGTGTGAAATCTTGTATTAAACAGGTAGGTAATTAAAAACATAGAATGTGCCAGCTGCATCTCCTCCCGGGCATGCTGTAAAAAACCAGCTAAGGGAATCGAGGGTTTCAGTGTATTGCAATTTAGGCGATGGGCTGACAACCTGTCACTATAGCAATACACATGACATGACCATCTGAAATAACCCTCAAAACTTGTCAGACGTGGCGGAATGACCTTTCGGTCGTTTTCGCTCTACCTACCCCATTAGGGATACAGGCGTGTATGAAAAGATTAATGAACGTGGATGAAGCGAAAGAAGTATGCAAGGATCGTAGCAAGTGGAAAGATGTGGTCTCTGCCTACCCCTCCGGGAAAGAGGCGTGATTATATGTATGTATAACATTATTATCAGAATGTATCGAAGTAAGCACAGTAAGTTGACACTTAGCAAAGTGGTGTGCAAACAGTTAGGGTCATTCCGCGACTGTTGACAAGGGCCCGCCGCAGTCAATATGCACATTGATTCATGAAACTTGAAACGATGAAACTTCTATGCTGGACTGGGAGTGATAGAAAAACATAGAATGTGCCAGCTGCATCTCCTCCCGGGCATGCTGTAAAAACCAGCTACGGGATTTGAGGGTTTCAGTGTATTGCAACTTAGGCGATGGGCTGACAACCCGTCAATATAGTAATATTACATAATCATCTTTAATAACCCTCAAAACTTGTCAGACGTGGCGGAACGACCTTTGGGTCGTTTTCGCTCTGCCTACCCCATTAGGGATAAAGGCGTGATTATATGTATGTATGTATGTATGATTCATAGTTAAAAGAATGACGTATGAATGAAAATAGGGGTATGCATGCAGCTTACGTCGCGGTGCGCGGTGCAGTGTGATAATGCTGCCGATTCGGTTACAGAACCAACTTAACTTATTTAAGTTTAGTCCTGTCACTTTCCATCTCGAGCGAACAGAAAAGGATGGCAGTATAGACGGACTTATTATAAACCTGTCACATAGATCGAATGCACGAAACGAAACGCATTTTAGTCGGGACCCTTTCACATCACAACTTAATTTGACTTATTTTGAGCGTTATACGTCAGTTTGACACAATTATAATCAGCTGTTGTGTTGCTGTCTCTATTTTATTCAAATTTGAGAAAGTGACAGGACTAAACTTAAATTAGTTAAGTTGAAGCTATTTCCGAATCGAGGCCAATGGCCTCCGTCTCCATATGTTTGCTCCTTTACTTTGTCTCTGACTTACATGTGTGGTGTTTTTTATGCAATATTTTTTTTTATCTATCTATATATCAGAACACCCCCGAAGGCTCGAAAGCACGACTAGCCTTAACATTAAAAAAAAAAACATCTTCTCACGCCAACACCTGTGAAAACTTAAAAAAGAACTATAATCTCGCGAAATTCCTCCAGGGATTATCCCTCAGTAAAGAATCAAGCCAAATGGCTAACAGATAAAGACCACACGCATAAGCCCAAATGGATACTTTAGCTATTAAAAAGTAAAAAACATTCGACCCCATATAAACATTGGTTGCGTCACCCCTTCTTAGTTAAAAAAAAGTGTGTGTATCGTGAAGGGTTCTGTATCAGAAATTCATATTATAATACAAAGATTAGGTTAAATGTTTTTAAATTAAGTGTCGTATTAAATTAAGTTTAAAAATCAAAAAAGATTAGTCATTTTACTCTACAGCCAGTTGCATGTTTTTCGTAGGACTTAAGATTTTTTCATAATCGGGTAGGTAGGTACGTCATCGACCTTTTAATATTGGTTTTATAAGAATATTTTAATAATTTGTACAAAAAAAAACCATAATTGCAATAATCCACTTGAAACACAAAAGCAATCTCGTCCACCGACCTGCGGATCTTTAAAAATCCCAAACGCACGAATACACCCAAAAAATGGAACAAAAGGTAACCATTGTTAAAATGGCGGGCTAATTTGACAGCAAAAAACGCGCGAATTCAATTGTCAGATAATTTATCGATGTTGTGAACTTATAAAAAGGTTTTATTAATGATGTTTAGTAAAAAATACATTCTTTATCATTTTGTAGACCATAAGCAAGGGCAATTGTAAGTATTTTACGCAAGAGTTGGCTTTTTAAAGCGGCTAATTCATACAAATGGTTTTTAGTAACAATTTCGTTCAGAAACTGGTTTTTAAAGTGTTAATTACAATTCTTCCGGTACATAAAATCTTTAAGGATATTTTTCAAAATTATCTTTGGTTACATTTTAAAATTAGAAGGGGCATAACACTAATTTAACATGTATGAATAACAAGTTTTTTGGAACGTTAGAAATACTGCTTCTACTGGTTAGTGAAAGATTTCCTCTATTTTACGTCACGTCGTCAAACTACAACACCGAGCGACGGACAGGCAACAAAGGCTAGTTTTCGCTTTAACAGTGGCCAGTGCCTTTAAAAAAAGTAAAACAATAAATTCTAAAATTTCTAAACGAACGGCTGGCAGCTGCCCCTTGCAGCCATGTCCGTTTTGATTGAGTTTCCCGCTAAAACCACGTGCATAACTCTAGTAAGCCGCTTTTCCCTCTAGAAAAAATGGTCATAGGGTCAAAATAAAAAATAAACCTACCACACCTACCAGGATCTTAAGTCGTCGCCAATCGCCATACAAGCATAAGGCTTTCCAATTTTAATTTGAACGAATACTTTTGCGTATTCCGCAAAATTGGAAAACCAAAATTTTCATGAGGAGAGGAATAGAGGATACCTAATTAATATAATAATGAATGAATGAATTATGAAGAAGTGATAAGATCATTGGCATTGGGCATACCACCGGCTGATGGTCGGACGACATCATCAAGTTCGTAGGACCAAACTGGATGAGACTAGCACAGGACCGTGAGGTTAGCGCAATCTTGGACTGGAAAGAACATAATGCTGAGCTGGGAACCTTTAAGGTATCGAGTGTAACTATTAGGCTATTTAGTTTTTAAGGGATTCCTCAATTCTCAATTCTTTATTTGCTTTCATGTTGGTTGTTTTTAAGAGTTTATTTCTCCTAAATGAATAATTGAAAATTCAAAAAATATATACATCTAAGAATTAGTTCATGGCCTGCAATTGCAACATTTATAATGTTCTAGTTCATAAATAAGTACCTATGCTAATAAAACAGAAAGTAAAGCTGTTTTTATCAGTAAATTTGATATTCCTTCTAAACTATTAGCAGCGCTTTCACGGTTTCTTCGGGAAATTATCGTAGTATGATTATCTACAATTGTAACATAGCTTTTTTAAATCCGACGCGTAGTTTTTATGGAATTAGCTTTTTGTGTGTTCTTTGTAAATTTTTGACGCGGCCACGGACGTAACCGCCACGCTGACTGAAGAGCGCGCTGATTTGAACGGTATTCTTAGGCATTACGGACGATTGTTGCATATCTTGAAAACAACCAGCTCAACTGCCGTGGGGTTACGCCTTAAGTTGTCTAACTGTGATAATTGGTACCGAATAAATGCTTTTCTTTCTTTCTTTCAATATAGAAGAGATCTATATACCCTGCAGAAGTGGATGGGCACGGCTGATGATGATGATGATGATCTGCGGGACCTTTGCCAAGAATGAATAATAAAACGTAGACTAACTTAAGTTATCTACAAAGAACACGATTCAAATTTTCAAATTTCGAACATGGCATTTTTGACGTAAGCCCGGAGTGGGATGGAAAATACATTTTCGAGCTTTGGGCGTTTTCATGACAGGTAGAAGGCAAACATTGGATTGTTTCGGCCAGTTCGTTAATTGTTTCCAATTACTTGTATAGCGATCTATTGTTAGGTACTGTCAAATTCAAAATGTTTATTGTACCATATTGCACTGATGATGTTTCGAAAACACATTATGGGAATCTTCCTTCCGCATTTTACGATTTTTTCGGACTGATTTTTGCGGACCACTGTTAATTAACCTTCATGCACGGTAAAGGAAGCAAAGTCATCATCATCATCATCAGCCTGTATCCGTCCATTGCTGGACATTGGCCTCTCCCATGGCACGCCACTCAGCTCGGTCATCAGCCGTTCTAATCCAATTTTTGCCCGCTTTCTTACGAATAATCGCCCCACCTAGTTTCAGGACGTCCTTCACAACGTTTGCCGATTTGCGGTATCCACTCAAGAACTCGTCTGCCCCAACGGCCATCAGTTCTACGACATCTGATGTGACCAGCTCACTGCCACTTCTCTCTCTCAGCTCTGAGGAAGCAAAGTAGATTCTATATTTTATTTTTAGCATAAAAGTTATTAAATACTTTTTATTTCACAGTTTATCTTCTAACAAAACGATACAAATACCGGGTGTAAGGGACAGCGTCCCGCAAACTGATAGGGGTTGCTCAGTCAACGATACTGAACACATATCACCAGGATTTTACTTCAGGAAATGAAAAAAAAATTTTGCTTTTCCATACAAATTGTCTGATCGAGGTGGTCATTTTGTATGAAAAAGCAATATTTTTTATTCGTTTCCTGAAAAAAAATCCTGGTGGTAGTTGTTCAGTTTCGTTGACTGAGCAACCCCTATAGTTTGCGGGACGCTGTCCCTTACAGTTACACCCCGTATAAATACGTTAATTTATTTTTATTTACGTTTAATTTTAACCCTTCGAGAAATAAATCAAGTTGAAAGTAATGGTGCGTGAGATGTGTCGATATATTTAATATCTTTTATGTCGATGACATGATAGTCGTTACGTCTTTATTAAACTAAGTTACGACTCCACATATGGTCCTATTAAAATATCGTAAAGATGTTAGTTGTTGTCAAAATAATTAAAAATATTATTGAAAGTGTGTGTTTATTTGTTGAAAAAATATTAAAACTCTTGGCAGACGGCGGCGTCACAGTTCTTTTATTTATTATCTTTTCTGTTATCAATTATTTATTTATGCCCCTTATTTTGGTCGGTCTGTTACAGGTTATAGATATAGGCACTGGAATTCACAGACAGAAGAGTTATCTTCGCAATTATAATAAACATAAGCAAATTATTGTGCAGCCGCCTGCCAGGAGTGGCCGAGCGCGGTATAGTAGGTAAATTGAATTAATTCGGCCCCAGTTTGGGCGCCAATCACGCGAGCGCCTCGGGGCAGTTGTGTGGAAATGACCAGCAACTGACAGACAGAATTTACCTGCCGAAACTAGTTTCCAGTGTTTATACCAATTCCATGAAAACTAATAGGTATGATACATCGGACTAATAGGTATAGGCACAGAATAATAAATAGTATCTAACGATACAGAAATTTCACTCCCCTACAACGCCCGCTCAAATAGCGAAAAACACGCACACAAGTACACGTGAAGTAAACCTATTAGGGATGGCTATCCCTTTAATTTCAGATATGGCAGACTTTCTTTAATTAGCCATTAATGCCCTGCCTGCCCCATACTCCATACGATGTGATTTTTTAATAATGTAATCAACTTAGTGGCCCCATTTCGGGCGCCAATTACCAAAACGCCTCTGGGCGGCGTGCGAGTGACCGGCCGCAGTCCGAGGTACGTCACTCACTGACGGATCTATCCGTCTGCTGGAATCGTAGGTATACCAGGTGTAAGGACAGCTTCCCGCAAACTGATAGGGGTTTCTCAGTCGAAGAACAGGTTTACAACTTACAAAAGGATTTTTAATTTTTAAAAAGCAATTTGTAGTTGCAAAAATCACGACTTAACTACTTAATATTTATGTCTATAGGTAGGTACCTACTTAGGTACCTGACATTTTCTATCATAGGAGAATAGAAAGGGACGGCAATAATTTTAGTTAGCATTGTCTTCCCCATACAAATTGTACGACCCGAGTTAGTCATTTTGCATAGGGATGTAATTTTTATTTTATTTTCTAAAGGAATTTATTTCTGAAAGTTGTTCAGTTTTGTTAACTGAGCAACCCCTATCTATCAGTTTGCCGGAAGCTGTCTGTCTCTCATTTACTCACATCCCTTCTTTGTAGTGGGTGTTGCCACAGATTTCTTATGAGCGTGGCAGTGGTGTTGCTTATAAAATATCTAAATATACGCTACTGCCATCTGTTAGTGAGTAGCTGTACAAAAACTACTTCTACTCCCTCTAGTGGTGAAAGGCAGGTACTACTTAGAAACAAAATAATGTTACCCCTCTGAGGTTACCCCATGTTCGCTATGAGCACGATAATATAAAGCAGTGTTTCCAGCACACACTTGACATGACAAACATTGCAATAAAACAGAAACAAAACAATGGGCCCGATTCGTAATTTCGTAACCATCCCGACTTAACTAAATCTCAACTAAAATTATTGCCAACCCGTTTATTTCTGTCATGATAGAAAGTGATACGTATGGACTTATATTAGTTAAGTTGCGTATTTTTCAACCACGAATTGCTACCAATGTTTGCCAAAATCTGAATCATGGATTTCGGACGAGGAGGACCGTGGAGTAAGATCGTGTTTGTCCTGTTTTGAGCCCTGCCCCTCCCAGCCCCGCGCGGGGTTGTTTTCCGTCAGCCTCGGAAAACAAAAACAAATGTTTTGATCTATACATTTGTATGCGACCACGCCCCAAAAAGAAAACAGGCATAGAATATGAAGACGCGCATTTGTATTTAATTAACCGTCGGTTGGTCGCGTGGGGTTTATGCCCAGGTCTTTAACCTTAACCTTCTACACTAAATTTTGGAGGTTTTAGGTCAAAAACCTAGGCATAAACCCCACAATTGCACAGACTATAAAAACAAATAGTACTAAAAACTGGCCAAGTGCTAGTCGGACAACAGATAATGATTTTCTTGCCATTTTTATAAATGATGGTACGGAACCCTTCGTGCGCGAGTCCGACTCGCATTCGGCCGGTTGCTTTTTATCTAAAAAAAATAATTGGGTGTATTAGTGGCTTTTAGTCTTGTAATTATACTATTGTAAAGAAATCAAGGATTTTCATGCATTGCAATTCTATAACCCGTCCTCCACCCCCCCTGTGCCACCTATCCCTCCTGGCCAACTCCCCTAGGAGGGAAGACGGTTTTTTTTTCCACTTTACTCTACTAGGAGGGATACTTCCACTCTGGTAAAATCACGCCTTTATCCCTAATGCGGAAGGCAGAGCGTAAACGACCTAATCAAAGGTCGTTCCGCCACGTCTGACAAGTTTTGAGGGTTATTCCAGATAGATCTGTATACTGCTATAGTGACAGGTTGTCAGCCCATCGCCTAAATTGTAAAACACTGACACCCTCTGCTGGTTTTTACAGCATGCCCCGGAGATGCAGCTGGGCTGGCACATTCTATGTTTTTCTATCGCTACCAGCTATGATATAAACCGGGACCAACGTGCCTCCCAAAGCACGGAAGTTGAAGACAACAAAACAAACATACCTAGAGTCTGTGCGAAAAGAGAACAGGTATGGAATTTGAGGGCGCGCATTTGTATTTAATTAACTGTCGCTTGGTCGTGTGAGGATTATGTCCAGGAGCCGTATTTTTGAACCGCTCGAATTGAATTCGCATGCGAAAGAGCAACTTTCGCGTGGCAATTTGTATGAAAATCGCATGCGAAAGTTGCCCTTTCGTATGCGCATTGGAGTTCGAGTGGTTCAAAAATACGGCTCCTGGTCTTTAACAGTAACCTTCTACATTAAATTTTGGAGGTTTTAGGTTAAAGACCTAGGCATAAACCCCACGCAACCAGCCGTGGGTTAATTAATACAAATGTGTGCCCTCCAATTCCATGCCTAAGGTGGCTACTTTCCAACTAGTCAAATCAGCAACTTTTTATGAAATGTCAAAAACGCTCTTTTGTATGAAAATAGTGAGTTATAACATCACATTTTAGTAAATATTGACTACTCAAATCAATAACTTATATACTTTTAATTCGATTATTAAAATCTAAATGAGCATTTTTTTTTTATGATGAATGAAATCCACAATATTTTTAGCCATCAGTTTTAAGTATAAACGTTTTGATTTTTTTAAGCTACCCAGTCAAGTACCCAATTGTGATTTTGAGTAAAAAATAAAACAAGAAATCACTTTGGTAAGCGGAATTTATTAAAAAATAAAAACACTAGAAAGATCATACAAAAAGAATAACATTAAAATATACACTAGATCCTTACAATCTACTAAACAAGCGCGCGATTTCATTGTGATGTTACTTTAACCCATTTACGCTTGATATACAGGGTGTAAAAAAAAACCCTGAACAAACTTTTGAACCTACACATGAAACTGAACAACTTTGTCCAAGAAACATAAGTTTTTATTATGAAAAGAAAAATTTGGCCTCCCATACAAATAGTGCCAGCTATTTTGTTTTTTCATATTTCGGGCTATTTTAGTTCCTTGGGGAAAGTTGTTCAGTTTCCGAAGTTTTGTCAGCAATTTTTTTTTTACATCAAGTAGTTGGGTAAAAGATTTACAAACAGCCTATTTTCACAGCAAAAATATTTTTTTAATTTATATTCTGGCAGTGTCAGTAATTTAAGTTTGTGCAGATTTTTAAAAACCATTTGGTGTGATTATAAAACCACGTAAAACCTACTGATTTTTAATTTAATTTCCATGATAATATTAACAATCTCTTCATGCCCCTATATTCTATTTAAAAAGTAAAAAAAATAATCTCAAAAGAAAAAGAAATGATGTTTAAAATCACAACCCTATACCGGGTGTAAGGGACAGCGTCCCACAAACTGATAGAGGTTGCTCAGTCAATGACACTGAACAACTTCCACCAGGAAATTCTTTCAGGAAGTGGTTTTTTTTTAATTTAATTGTTTTCCTACCAAAACACTGTTATTTTATTGGTTGCACAATTTTTTTACAAAGGACAATGGGCAAAAATGTATGGAACTTGGTCCAAGACGCTACACTGATAAGACTTGTAGGAAATGATATGATTCTGGTCAAGCATTAGCAAAATCCGTCTCGAAGAAAATGGCCAAGTTAAAGTGACCATAAAAAAAAATGCCGGGACGGATTCTGATAATACTCGACCAGAATCATATGCCAAGTATCCAGTGCAGCATCTTGGACCACTTTTGCCCATTGTCTTTTAGTATTTTTCTTTGTGATGTGTTGGTGATGTGCAGACAAAAACAAAAATGTTTTGATTTTGCTCTGCTAGCATTGTCTTCGTTTTTTTTTTTAACGTTTTCCCATATAATATGGGAAGGCGAAGAGCTTGAGCCCATGCAGCCTAGTCTTCAGTATATTCGTTTTGTACTACAGGTCATTACTTTTTTCGAATATTGGTGTAAGATGTAAAATCCATGACACCTCACTATTTTAACATGACACTTTTAATTGATTTATGGATAGATTATATCACTATTTTAGAGACTTTTCATTGTTACTTTGTCGAATTATCCTTTCTTTCCAGAGAAATATTTTTTTGAAATATATTCTAAAAGGTCGTAAGTCACAAAGTTCGTTCGTGTTTAACTTTTCCCTTTGCCAAGAACCTTGTGCCAAGAACAAAAAAAAAAGTGACAACTTGATTGATTGACAGTTTTTTTTCGTATGCATAGGTAATAGGCAAAGGATATTGTAACAGAAAACCGAACTCTGTCCAAAAAATCATTTTTTTTTTAATAACTCAAAAAATATTGTATTAAAAAACCCAAAAAAAAATATATACCGTGTTACGCATCACAAAATCTTCGAAACTGTATATTTATTTCAGTGCCTAATGAAAAATGAGGTCTTGTGGATAAGCCCACGGCTGGTTGCGTGGCGTTTATGCCTAGGTCTTTGACCTAAAACCTCCAAAATTTCATGTAGAAGGTTACTGTTAAAGACCTGGGCATAATCCTCACACGACCAAGCGACAGTTAATAAAATACAAATTCCATGCCTGTTCTCTTTTCGCACAGACTCTAAGGCTCGTATTTATAAAGCGATCTCAAGTTTGAGAGCGACATTAAGTGTGGATTTGACAGGCCGTTTTGCACTGAAATTACATTTCTGATTCAAACTCAAACTCGCTGTTACTCTTGAGAGCTGATTATAAATACGGGCCTAACAATGCAAGGAACATACACCTATTACGAGAGAGCATGGTTTCAGTTCACTTAGCTAATAATAATTGATCACTCCTTAATATCACAATAAAATTAATTACGATGCGGACTTATATTTAATTTTAAAAAAAAAAAAATATATAGTGGTGCTTCTAACTACATATTGAAAGAAAAAAGGGTCAATCACAATACAATACAATACAAAAATTCTTTATTGCACCAAAAAAAATTACAGATACAAAAAAAAAAACACCTTTTTAACCGACATTGCAAATAAGTAGGTTAACATTTATTTTCTGTTTTTTTTTCTTAATGAAATATTTGAATTATTTCGGTGTTTTTTTTTTAAAGATTCTTGGCGTGGAAACAAGTCCTTCAGCCGAAATCACTTCACCTGTATACTGAGTTACCATATCTATTTAAAATTGACTGTGCATTAGTCATTTATGAATGTATCAATCTAAACGTTTTTTTTTTTTAGATGGGTGTAAGGGACAGCGTCCCGCAAACTGATAAGGGTTGCTCAGACAACTAAACTGAACAACTATCACCGGGAATTATTTTCAGGAAATGAAAAAAAAAAATTGCTTCTTAATACAAAGTGGCCGCCTCGATCCGTCAATTTGTATGGAAAAGCAAAATATTTTTTCATTTCCTGAAAAAAAAGCCTGGTGATAGTTGTTCAGTTTCGTTGACTGAGAAACCCTTATCAGTTTGCGGGACGCTGTCCCTTACACGCAGTATATTTAATTGTCTGAAATTCTCCTTAATATTAATTTGTCAGACATGACGAAAATGCCTACTACTAGGATGTTGACAATCTATTTACCCCTTAAAGGATTTAGGCGTGATTTTATGTGTATAAGCACCACTATATCAACCTTTGCTATTGTTGCTATTCTATCCTTGGCAGTATAATTTCATAAGTAATTTCGTAGATTTATTTTTATGGACAAAGTCTGAAATACATTTTAATCAAAGCTTAATTGGATTTTCATTCTGATGTAATTTTTAATAATTATTTAAATGTATTGTAAATATGATGATGATTGGGTAACAATTTTAATTATTTTTATTTTATTTGTTATTTTAATTTAATATTAAATTCAATATTATAAATAATATTAAAAATAAATAATTCGAAAAATACGTGCCCCTCATTTTGCCGTCTGATCCTTGTTATATAGATGGCGCCACAGGGTTTTTAAAACGCGGAACGAAAAGTTCACGACCAAAGTAATAAGGTCGGGAAGGCCTTCAACTTTCAGATTTATTATTTGTATAGATTTTCAGACTTAGCCCATAAATTAACAAACTTAATGGCCTTCGATTCACGCCGTCCAGTTACTAATTCTTATTCTTAGTAGCGCTGTCACTTTCTTATATTTGACATAAGAACAGGATAGCAAATAAACACATGACATTGACATTCGTAATCTGACATAAGACTGCTTAAATTACGTAAAATTAGTGAACATGCTCTATGGTAATTCCTTATTTAAAGCGCCGTACGTCAAATTAGGAATGTCAAAGTCACGTGTTTGTTTGCTATCCTGTTCTTATGTCAAATTTAAGAAAGTGACAGCTTTACTAAGAATTAGAATTAGTAATAGTGCGTCCTGAATTAGCACCAATGCCCTCGATTCTGGCCGCCCCATTCTTAACTAATTTTAAGATAGCGCTGTCACTTTCTTTACTTTGACATAAGAACAGGATAGCAAATAAACACATGTGTTTGACGTTCCTAATCTGACATAAGCTGCTTTAAATAAGAACCGAGCATAGAGCATGTTCCTTATTTTACGTTAAATAAGCAATCTAATGAAAAATTTAAGCAATTTAATGTCAGATTAGGAATGTCAAAGTCATGTGTTTAGTTGCTATCCTGTTCTTATGTCAAATATAAGAAAGTGACAGCGCTACTAAGAATTAGAATTAGTAACTGGACGGCGTGAATCGAGGCCAATATCTAACCTACGACTATGACTGAACTGGGACCTCTTTATCATACACATCATCCTTCCTAACACTCAAATTTTGTATAGTTTCCACATTTTCATCATTTTGCACTGATCGTTCAAAATTTTCATTAATTATCGGAGCTATTTGATCCGTATGCTTAAACTGCATGTGTTTTTCTAGGCTAGATTTCTGCACACACTTGTAAGGACAATGGGGACATTTAACTGATTTCTGTCTAGGTCTATAAGGTTTAGATTGAGTTTTTACGTCACATTTGTCACCGTTTCTTTCATTCAAATGCCTCTGCTTGTGTTTAGTTAGATTAGTTTTCTGAACGCACCTGTAGCTACATTGATCACAGCTAAATGGTTTTTGGTCTGTATGTAAGTACATGTGTTTGACTAAGTTCGGTTTTTGAACGGTCCTATAGTCACAATATGGACAAGCGAAAGGTTTAAAACCTGTGTGTGTTCTCTCATGGACTACCAAGTTGTTTTTTTGAGCGCAACGGTAATCGCAATATTGACAGCGAAACGGTTTTTGATTCATATGGACCAACATGTGTTTTGCAACGTTATTTTTTTGGCCAGACTTGTAACTGCAAAACGTACAAGAAAATGGCTTCTCGCCCGAATGTACTCTTTCGTGAATTTTCAAAATGGCGGGCGATTGACACCTATAAGCGCATTGCGAACAGCAAAACTTTCCCAACTTCTCCGAATCGTTTTCACCGTTTTCCGAACACGCTTTTGCGTGCTGTTTTAAACCTCTTTTCGAAGGAAAAATGTCATTACACTTATAACAAACATACTCCCCTTTTATAACGGAAACATCTTCAGAAATAGACAATTTACTTTCAGTCGAATCATCACTTTTTTCAACAGTCGAATTCGAATATTGTCCGTTGAAATCAGAGTAAAAAATCTTATTTTCCGTTGGTTTCAAGTTTTCTTTCCGTTGTTCCTTTTTCGCGCCATTTTCTTCGGCGCCATCTTGTCGTAACTTTTTAAACTCGTCTTGGTAAGGACTAGCGTTTTCATACTGCTTCTGTAAGACTAAGTTTTGGACGTAATTCTGTGGGCGGGTGTATAAATCTACTGAATTGAGGGCTGGGATGATATTAGGGTTGTTTTGCGAGTATGCGTACAGACCGTCTGGATGTAGGTTGGACGGTTGGTGTTCCGTAGCTACTGGAATGTGACCTGGAAAGGAATAACCAAAAAATTATTCACTTGTAAAATCTTCCATGCTCCCAAGCGGCAGAAAAACATGCTGCCGATTCGGTTACAGAATCAACTTAACTTATTTAAGTTTAGTCCTGTCACTTTCCATTTCGAGCGAACAGAAAAGGATGGCAGTATAGACGGACTTATTATAAACCTGTCACATAGATCGAATGCACGAAACGAAACGCATTTTAGTCGGGACCCTTTCACATCACAACTTAATTTGAAAAAATCCGCAAATTCTTTCTTAGTGGGAGGTTAAGTTATTAGAAGAAACTTGCTCTCTAATTTTCACAATTCTAGCTTTAGTAATTTAGGCTCTGCGTTGATGAATCAGTCAGTCAGTCAGTCAGTAAGGACAAACGATTTTATAAGTTTAGATTGTATGCATGTTTAAGTTTTTGTAAGTAAGGCCAAGGCCGTGAAAGGTGAAAAGGTGAGCAACTCATGCATTTATATTAATTTGAATACTTTTTGCATCGTCTACGCATAAATTATTAGACCAGAAATTCAAAATGCAAATGTAGCGATGATCCTCACTTTTTTTTATTGTTTCTGACCTGTTTCGGATTCCGCATATATTTTAGAATTTAAAAATAAAAGATTACATAATGTACTAGAATTTATTGTAGTGTAACGGGATTTAAATGTTGAATGGAAATGTAGAAACTAATAATTTAACGAAAGTGGCACAATTTTTTTGGCTTAAGGTGTAATATAGGGTGTAAGGGACAGCTTCCACGACCCGGAGGTCCCGGGTTCGATTCCCGGCGGGGGACAATGACTTTGTGTTGTTGTTTCTAGTTTGGTTAGGGCATTGCAGGCTGATCACATAGTAAATAATGAAAATTTTTCCTAAGGAACATAGGTCGAAATACGAAAATAATTTTTTTTTTTCTTATAAATTAAAAATTCATTCCCAGCCAATGGGAATGAAGGGATGGGATTCGAGGGTTTCAGTAATTTAGGGTGACAACCTGTCACTACAGCAATATACATATCAAAAACTTGTCAAACGTGGCGGATCGAACTTTGTTTAATGTAACCATTTATTGTACACAGAAATAATTACAGAACAGAACATAGAGAATTACGACACAATAGGCACTGCTTATTCCTAAAAGAAATTTCTTACAGCAGACCTAGTAAGTGATATGGCATATAAACGTGACGCGGATAAGACATGCACAATATAATTATATACTAAATAATATAATACCTAAACTTAAAATAATTTTAATATTAATACAAACATAACATACATACCTATAGCAAATTACTACATATACAACGTGTAACATAAAGGGTATATGCATCGTGAAATGTGTGAATCTACCCATGAAACTGAACAACTTTCCCTAAGGAATATAGGTCGAAAAACGAAAAAAAAAATTTGACCTTCCATACAAAATCCATCAGCTGATAGCGCATTTAGTATGGGAAGTCAAATTTTTTTTTCGTATTTCGACCTATGTTTCTTAGGGAAAGTTGTTCTGTTTCATGGATAGATTCACACCATTCTCGATGCATATACCCTTTCTGTTACACGTTGTATACATATTTATACGGGGTGTAAGGGACAGCGTCCCGCAAACTTATAGGGGTTGCTCAGTCAACGAAACTGAACAACTATCACCAGGTTTTTTTTTCAGGAAATGAAAAAAAAAATTTGCTTTTCCATACAAATTGTCGGATCGAGGCGGTCACTTTGTATGAAAAAGCAAATTTTTTTTTTCATTTCCTGAAAAAAAATCCCGTTGATAGTTGTTCAGTTTGGTTGACTGAGCAACCCCTATCAGTTTGCGGGACGCTGTCCCTTACACCCGTATAAATACATACAATACATAAATAAATATAATATGGATTACTTAGAAAGTGAAAGATAATGTTCTTTAACCCTTTTACTCTTTCTTTGACTCTTTTTTGTTTGGGTCGTTGACGCTCTGCCTGGGGTAGGCAGAGCGTCAACGACCCAAGCTAGGAATTCAGTCGTGATATTATTAGATCACAGAGGTAGAGAGGTTTTTTCGTATATGCTAATGATAGGAGATAATGAATATTATTTAGTAGTAAAACATCCGTGCATAATCTATTTATATTGAATGTTTTTCTTCCGAAAGGCCACTAAAACTTGTTTGAAAAATTAATCATCTTTTTAGGATCTCTCGGTTGTCCGTCCGTCCGTCTGTCCGTATCAAGTTGAAATTTAAACTGAACACTCAAGTCTATGGTCCCTTGAAGCTGTAAAAGAATCATACTTCTAAGTCCTCGCAATCAAAAGATACGAACATTTGTTTGATTATTTGCAAGGGAATCGAAAACTAAAAGTATACTTTTTTGTGATCTAACAAAAAAAATATAGTTTTTGGATTTTTTTCTTCGATTGTGCTAGGAGACATTGCTTCTTGCCAAATTTCAAGATCGTAGGTCAACGGGAAGTACCCTATAGGTTTTGCCTTCCTCAAGATTCAAAAACCTACAGGGTACTTCCCATTGACCTACAATCATGACATTTAGAAGGAAGCAGTGTCTAATAGCACAATCAAAGGAAAAAATCAAAAAACTGTAAATTTGTTCAAATATCACAAAAAAAAAAGGACTTTTGTCATTACAAACTTATTTTAGTAGTCGTCTCCCTATATCTAGTATGGGGACAACAGCAAACTTAAGTTTATCCTTTAGTCAAGTTGATATTTTTGAGAGGCCGACTCGCACTTGACCGGGTTTTTTTTTGTATTGAGATCCGCAGCTAACGCCATCTAAGTTCGAAACTGAAAATTTTCTCCGGAACGAGCTTTAAAACCCCCATTACATCATTCCCACAGGGAAACTTTATTTGCAGCGGGTGACACCGCTGACAGAAAGCTAGTAACAAAATAATTGGCTACTTTCCAACTAGTCAAATCAGCAACTTTTTATGAAAAGTCAAAAACGCTTTTTTGTATGAAAATAGTAAATTATGACGTCACATTTTAGTAAATATTGACTACTCAAATCAATAACTTATATTTTAACTCGATTATTAAAATCTAAATGTGCATTTTTTTTTAATGATGAATGAAATCCACAATATTTTTAGCCACCAGTTTTAAGTATAAACGTTTTGAATTTTTAAGCTAATGGGCTGGACAAATGATACGGGGTAAAGATAAGTGGAGCAGAATCGTAACAGAGTGGTGCCCAAGATACAACAAAAGAAGCAGAGGCAGACCAGCCAGAAGATGGGTAGACGAAATTGTAGATATGGCCGGACCCAAATGGCCAAGAGTGGCCCAAGAGAAAAAAAATGTGGAGATCTATGGGGGAGGCCTTTGCCAAAAGGCAACAGACTGCATAGTGTAAT
Organism: Scrobipalpa atriplicella; assembly: GCA_029255725.1. Lineage (NCBI taxonomy): Eukaryota > Metazoa > Arthropoda > Insecta > Lepidoptera > Gelechiidae > Scrobipalpa > Scrobipalpa atriplicella. The sequence continues at coordinate 13,792 of JARACY010002965.1, read as the reverse complement.
TAATTTTCTAGATTAAGTTTTATTGTTTGTAAATTTTATGTATGTCTGAATAAAAGGCTATTAAATTAATATAATAGAATGACATAGAATGTGCCAGCTGCATCTCCTCCCGGGCATGCTGTAAAAACCAGCTAAGGGATTCGAGGGTTTAAGTGTATTGCAATTTATAGGCGATGGGCTGACAACCTGTCACTATAGCAATATACATTATCATCTGTAATAACCCTCAAAACTTGTCAGAAGTGGCGGAACGACTTTTGTTTAGGCCGTTTTTGCTCTGCCTACCCCTCTAGGGATAAAGGCGTGATTTGTGTATTTGTGTGTGTAATAGAATGATATGCACAACCACAAGTATTCCCGAGCGGCAGTCGTGAAGTAAAAGAACTGTAGTCTTTTAGTAAGAAAAGATGTAAGCCTTACCATTCAATCCATTGACGTTCATCGGCTGGTTAATATTTTCATAGAAATATCCATCGTCCTCCTGCTCCGATTTTATATGAAACGGCATCGGTAATAAATGTTCATTTTGCTCTATTGGTCTCTGTGGATCATGTAAATTCATTGCTGGATTCACTAATCGCTGTCCAAGGTTCTGTTCAAACCGTTGACCTAAGTTCACATTCTGTTGTAAGCCATGTTCTATTCGGTGATTCAGGTTTTGCTCAACCAAGTTGTCAGCCATGTTTATAATCATTGGTCTTCTTTCATTTTGGTTCAAAATTTCCTGCTCAAGATTGTGACGGTTCAAATGTTGAGACAAATCTATGTCATGACTTAAATTTTGAGGCAAGTTTAAGTCACTACTCAAGTTTCTAGCCAAATCCTGTTCAGTTACATTATGAACTAATTGTTGAGCCAAGCTGTTTTGCAACTCCATTTCCATTGACAAATTCCTCGCCAAATCCAAGTTCCGGCCTAGATTTTGAGTCAATACTAAATCTTCCGGTCTGCAATTCTGTAAGTCATGACTCAGCTGCAAATCTATATCCGTTAGATTTCTTGACAGATGAGCCGGAATCTCATTGAAGTTACGAGCTAAATGGTTCGTTTTGAGCATGAGCGTGGACATTTGTCGTGGGGATAGTGGTAGTTGGAAGTTGTGAACTATTGTTGTTGCGCTGAGTGTCGATTGTATTTGGTGTAACTGCTCCATGGACATTGGTGTGTGTTGGTATTCGGACTCCATTTGGTGGGATTTTTGGAGCTGTTGAGAAAAAGAAGGTATTTAATAATAATCATTAAATAGTACCGATAAAAGATGCATCAAAAGCATGGCTCAGTCGTTGTGATTTATTCCCGGAGACTGAAGGTTTTATTATGGCGATACAGGACCAAGTAATAGAAACCAAAAACTACCAAAGATCTTAGCTTCAGATACATGTAGGAAAAAAAATAACATCCTACACAGATCCGACTCAGTAGGTTAGGTTAGGTTAGAGTAGTGACCCTTTGGAGCGAACAAAGTGAGCGACCGAGCCGCAGAGGAGGGGCTGCTATACGGAAAGCCTTCCTGTTGGTTAGGTTACGTTAGGCTAAGTTTTATTTCACGAAAATCAGAAGACACTCGAAAAATCATCAGAGTCCTGATAATGAAAAAACTTAAATAACTCAAAAAATATCGATTTTAGAGAAAAAACGTAAGAGTAATAAAGTGTTTATTTAGTCCTAACTGATTTTTAAACAAAAAAAACTATGTCTCGAAAAATTTCTGTTTTAGCTTGCGGGCCCTTTCCTTTTCTCCAACCTTCAAGGCATAATATTCAGAATTAAGTTCATACTGAAAATGTACAGATTTGTTCTTAAAAGTCCAGCACAACACTAATAAATGGAATCCTAGTTTTTAAAGAAAAAAGAATTATTTCAGAAATCTGTCAATCAGACTAACCTTGCTTTAGGAGTCTAATGTAAAACTGACCACAGCTAACCCGAACCCGACACTCATAGAAATAAGATGTCAAAGTTCATACAACTAGTCCAAACAAGAAAAAAAAGTGCAAGTGTTTTTTTTTTGAGATATATACTGCGACTACTTACGCTATCCAAATATGCCTTGTACTGATCGTCTTCAGGCAAATTCTGGTCTTCACGTTTCACAAAATCCATTGTTATTATTCTAATAACGTTTTCTGTGTCACAAAAAACTCGAGTTAACTAAAAAGCTGTTTTTTACGAGTAACGTACGAAACCTAACCTAGTTCTATATTTACATTGTCGTATGACTTAAAAATGCGGTTTAGACTAACAAAACTAATTATATAATACTAGGATATAAAGAATTACATGATTTAATCTTAAGTTTGAACAGAAAAGAATAGAAAATGGAATAAAAAAGGGAATATCTAAATCGCTTGACGTTAGAACGAGTCAAAGAAAGGAAGCGTCCATAGACAATATAGATAGAGTGGAGTCAACGAACATCTGTCAGGGAAAACATGCTTTGTTAACAATTTCCCTTCTTAATAACAAAATGCCAAAGAATGCTTCTTCACTGCAGGCCTCTCTGCAGACACACTTAAAATAAGGACAGGACTTTAAGATGTAATGGGGTAGTCAAAGATGTGACCTAGGTGATAACAGGGCCCTGTTTTATCAATCTACAAGTTACAAGCTACAAGTTACAAGTGAGTCTATGGTAACTCTATAAACTTAAAAATCTCGACTACAGAGGACTACAGGAACAATTTACAAGTTAAAGAACAGCAGCACCAAGGACATATATACTATTTAATCTGTGACCACCAACGAAAAAAGTTATATGAAAAGTTTTTAATCTTTTCATTGATGGCAAAAATTATTTTGGGGATTTATGATCGTTATGATGGTGATTATGCGTGATAGGTCGTCATCTCTGAGATTCTTGGACTTCATATTCAGAGTCAGAGCTCTTTTAAAAAAAAAATATATACAAAATTAACATTTCTGCGATTTTGAACTGTGAATTGACACTATAAGTTATAAATGTGAACCCATTTCAGGTTTAAACAAGATATACTTCAAGATATTTAACAAAAATAACACTTGTAATCAAAATCACCTAGTTCCGAAGTCCTGTAAACATGTAGACCACTTGTAGACATTTTACAGTTGTATTTTCTGTGAACACCTGTAAATACAGATTAAAAATTTGCTCGATTGTGATTTTTAACGCTCGACTGTGATTTTAAAAGCTCGATTATGTTTTTAAAAGCATAAATTACACTATGGTTTGTTTGGTGTTGAATTTAACAATGTGGCCGCTTTTTTCCCTGTAACTTGTAGCTTGATAAAACGGGGCCCTGATGGAAGAATCATCCTGAAACGATGAAGGTTTCTTTTTAATTTTAACTTCGTTTACTTAAAACGGACGGACTCCGTGTATGTGTATGGATGAATTGAATGTGGCATGTTACATCTAGGGCTGTAGCATACCACCGCGAGATAACGTATATATCGCATATATCTGTCAAACTCCCATACAATTTGACAGGTAAGTGGCTATCGCGGCCTTATCGCGGCTGCATGCTACGGGGGCTGATCTAGAGTATATAAATTGAACAATCGGTCTTAATTTTTGCTTACAATGTGGGAAAAGCTTTATTACTGGCAACACTTAACCATAGACAAGTTATTTTCGTTCAGAAATACATTATGTGCTGAAATATGTTTTTAATCAAATTCTTGCTCATTTTTCTTAGCTTTTTTCATTCTCGCTTTTATAAAAAATCTAGTGAAAATTTGTGAAAAAACTACTTCTTTTAGTTAAATAAATGTTTACGTTTAGCATTTATATAACATAAATGACTTTTACATTTTTATGAAATTCATAAATGACCTTCATACGCACTTCACATTTATTTTTAAACGTGTACGGAACTGTCAAAAATCAATGTTTTTGACAAAAAGAGTCCAGTTAATGTACGGCCATGGATTGTACAGCCAGATATTACGAAGCCATTGTTATGTACATGAAATACGCGGCTGTGCATTATTGGCCGTGCAATATCTGGTCGGCAATTATCACCCCGTACCAATATTGTACAGCCAGTATTTGGAAGCCAAGGAAAGCACGGCCAATATTTCGAGTACATGCCCATGAAATATTAGCCCGTGCTTTCATTGGCTTCCAAATACTGGCTGTTCAATATTGGTACGGGGTGATAATTGCCGACCAGATAATTCGTGTACGTCAGATGAAACTTAACTCCTATTGGTCGAGACACATTCTTTTGTTTATGGTCGGAGCCTCGTTTAGACACTAAGTATTGATTCTGCTACTGCTTCGGCGCTGCGGGAAGTGCAGCCCCTCCGCCCTAGCGTAACTAAGAGCTGGCACCTATCTCGCCTGCGCAGCTTCGGCTTTTTGGTCGCCTTTGGCGACCAGCCTCAGCCGCTACGGCTCGTACGGTGCCCGCTCTTAGTTACAGCGGGCGGGGGCTGCTCTCCCTCCGCGCCTCCGGATTTTTATATACACTCTAGGGGTAAGAGCGGAAAGACCACGTGGAATTCGGGGTTAAAAGATTCGGTTCTGTCACTTTTTTTCGCTATCACTACTGGCATGATCTACCAAAACCATCAAAACAAAGCATATAGAGTTTCTTGTCTACGACCGCTTGCTTCCGATTGGCTGGTGTAATTTTGACATGTGACATTGGCTTCCAATTATTGCCTGTACAATACGGGTCGTACATTAACAGTCCGAGCTGATAATTCACGACCAGATAACGCACAGCCAATAATACGAATCCTTGTCATATAGTACATGTATTATTGGCCGTGAAATATCTGTCCGGGCAAATATTGTACGGCCAATAATACGAAGCCACGGAATGCACAGCCAATAATTCATGTACATGCCTGGTCTCGTAATATCAGCGCGTACCTTATCGGGTCGTCAATTATCATGGCTGTACATTATTGGTTCCCGACAAAAATATTCCGGAAGGGACCCATCTGTATTTCGCTAATATTCGCGAATAAATACATATCCGTAATAGAAATCCCATATTCATCACCTTTAAGGTTTGTTTGATTTTATTTATTACGTGTTATATAATTCACAAATACATAAAATCGTTAAAAAGTGCCGGAATGTAAACTTAACCTTTGCCGGCATATTTCACTATTCATTATAATTTTATCTCCTGCTTTTATAATTTTATTCTTCTCTCCAATTAATTAGTTACTTTCCCAAAGCGTCAACTTCTCAAAACGCTAAATTCTCATAACACCAACTTCTCACAACGCCAAATTCTCATAATGACAAATTCAAAAAAATCATAATCAGCATTCAAATATCAATTATTGATCCAATATTTTCATTTATTTAATGAGAACTGTTTAGTATCTTTTTTGGGAATTAAATAGGGTAGGTACATATTTTGAAAAAAGTTGGAATATTTGGGAAAGCCATAATTTTGTATGTGTTCATGCTAATCAATAAATTGAAAGGACAATGACCAAACTTGTATGGAAGGCGATCCAAAATGCTGCCCTGAGTTTAACCTCCCGTGTGTTACTTATCCCAAGGCTTTTTTATATTTAGTTTCGTAGTTTTTGGGAATATTATTGCTGTAATTATTTCTAATAGATAGGTGTGTCAAAATCGTCAGCACAGTCAAAACTGCTCCCGAATTTTTTGCCGTGTACTGCGTAAATATTGCACAAATTGTTGAGAAACTGTTGTGAAAGTGTAGAAGAGGACACATTACCATCGTGAAAGTGTTATTTCCAGTGAAAACCTAAGGATTGTGGACAAAAACTCGAAAGAATAGAACAATACCAGACTGGAAAATATTTAACTACCCTCAAATACTTTGATATTCCGTTTTGTTTACTTTCTGTCACCCAACTGTCACTCTGAGTGTTGCCGTTCCAAAACCACAAAAATACCATAATACAAGATGGATCTATCAGACGCATCTTTTGAAAAAATCTTTTCTAGAATGAAAATAGAAATGGATGCACAAACACAACAAATACTTAATATTGTAAACCAAGAACTCAAAGAGATGCAAGAAAAACAAAAAGAAAGTGATGAGAAGGTGGCAATGCTGGAAAATAAGCTAGAAAAAATGGAAAATGCCCAGAAAAAGTGCAACGTAATATTCCATGGCTTAAAACAGGAGAAAAAGTGGGAAAAAGACGCAGAGGTGCTTAAAATTGTGAATAACGAAATGAAAATTAAACTGAGTGAGGATGATATTTGCTATACAAAAATTTTGGGAAATAACCGGAATGGACCGCTTCTTGTCCAGCTAACAACACATAAGAAGAAAATTCAAATCTTAAAAAATAAGAGAAATATTACCACAGAAGAGGTCTATGTTACCGAGGATTTTTCATTAAAAGTAAGGGAGGAGAGAAAGGCTTTACAAGAAAAACTAAAAGAAGAAAGAGCGAAAGGAAATGTGGCGTTTATTAAATTCAATAAGTTAATTGTCAAGGAAAGAACCGATCAAAACATACCTAACTCAAGAGAGAACAAAAGAAAAACTGCAGAATCTCCTAATCAAACAAAAAACGCCAATAATATTAAAGCTTTCTTTCGCCCCTCAAAAATACAAAAACAATATCCCCCAAACCCAGAAGAAGACAGACACCAGAATAGCCAATAACCACAAGCAAAGCACAAAAAGGGAGCAAAGAACACAAAGACAAAATAAAAATCTCAACCACATAGAAATTATGAAACTAAATGATAATAAAGAAAAACAATCTTCCCCAAGCCGGCTGGTCCCCGTGGGGGAGTATGACCATCACCCTCCAACCAAAAATACGAAAAACTCTAAAAACGCAAATACAAAAAGTACAGAAAAATTAAGCTCTGTAAGACAAGTTCAAACTCCAATCCATATAGCTACTTTTAACACACGTACACTAAGAACGGATGAACACCTACTGGAACTTACAATGGCACTAGAAAACATAAAATGGGATATCATTGGAATAAGTGAAATGAGACGACTGGGAGAACAAATAGAAGACTACAGCAACTTCATACTGTTTTACAAAGGGGAAACACAAGGACATCATGGTGTGGGCTTCCTAATCAACAAACACCTAAGAAAAAATATCATTGAAGTGTATAGAATATCCGAACGAATAGCAATTCTAAAAATCTTGCTACCACCATATTTAGAAGAATGGACTATTATTCAAATTTATTCACCCACAGAGGATTCATCCGATGACACTATAGAAAACTTCTACACAAAACTTAGTGAGGCCATAACAAACACCCAGGCGAAGAATCTTATCTTAATGGGAGACTTCAATGCCCAAACAGGCGAAAGAAGACGAGGAGAAGAAACAATACTTGGTGAACATTGCTATGGGAAAAGGACACGAAACGGGGAGAAGTTAATAAACCTAGCTTGTGAACATCAACTAGCAATATTAAACACATATTTCAAAAGGAGAAAGAATAACCGTTGGACTTGGATATCCCCTGGTGGAAACTACCGGAATGAGATTGACTTCATACTAACCAACAGGCGAAAACATTTTGAAGACTGCCACGTAATTTCCAAACTGAACTTCAACTCAAACCATAGGATGTTAAGGGCCAAACTAAAAGTAGTTTCACCTAAATCTAGAAGACCGCACCAAAAAACGCTTAATGTGAATAATCAAAACACTACACAATTATCTGCAAATGAACTTAAAGAACAATTAAAGATGATAAGAGCGAGAAAGTTAGAAAATAATGTGACAGATATATTGGAAGATATAACAAAAGTAATAAGCAAATGCAAAAAGAAGACCTGTAACACAAAAAAAGGAAAAGAAGTACTATCCGAATACACAAAGAAACTGATAGAAAAAAGAGCAGCCATGATGGAAATAAAACCTAAAACAAAAGAACAAAGAAAGGAAATAACTGAAATCAGCAAACAGTTAAGATCAAACATGCGAAAGGACAAGGAACAACACAGACTACAAACTCTTGAGCGGCTCATCGCCAAAACAGGAGGAGCAAAGGGAGCAATAAAAATCCTGCAAGAGAAGAAGGATTGGATTCCTAAACTAAAAGATGATTCTGGACAAAACAAAACCAAAAGACCCGAAATTATTAAAATAGCTACTGAGTTCTATAGAAACCTATATGCTAAAAAAGAAATAGAAAGAGACATAGAACTAACAGACACAAACAAAGTACCCTATATAATGCAAAGAGAAGTAGAAGTAGCTATAATGACACAAAAGAAAAACAAAGCACCTGGACCAGACAATATCTTGAATGAAACTTTGATAGAAATAAAAGATTTTATAGTACCAACATTGACAGAAGTTTTTAATATAATCCTGGATACAGAAAAAATACCTCAACAGTGGACGGAATCAATAATATCACTTCTACACAAAAAAGGCAGTAAACATGACATAAGCAATTACAGACCTATAAGCCTGATGTCGAACTTGTACAAAGTATTTTCCAAAATAATCCTAAACCGTATCACCCAAACCTTAGATGAAAACCAACCTCGAGAACAAGCAGGATTCAGGAGCAACTATTCAACGGTGGATCACATATATGTAGTAAGCCAAATCATAGAAAAATGCAAAGAGTATAATATTACTTTTTACTGTTGCTTCATAGACTATTGTAAAGCATTTGACTCAATAGAACACACAAAAATTTGGGAGGCATTAAAAAATCAAGGTGTTGACCAAAAATACATACGAATAATCAGAAACATATACACAGGTACAACAGCTAAAGTAAAACTGGAAAGAGAAGGAGAAACCATTCAAATTCAAAGAGGAGTAAGGCAGGGAGACCCACTCTCACCAAAGCTTTTCTCAGCTGTTCTGGAGGAAGTTTTCCGGCAGTTAGATTGGGATGACCATGACCATGGCCTTAACATCAATGGCGAAAAGCTTACACATCTAAGGTTTGCAGACGACATAATAGTTTTTGCCTCAACTGCAGAAGATCTACAGCAGATGCTTGAAGATCTTGACACAGCAAGTAAAGTTGTAGGCCTCGAAATGAATAAAGAAAAAACAAAAGCCATGTCAAATGGAGATACAAGCAGGGAAATTAAAGTCTCAAACAGCACAATTAATTATGTTTCTGAGTATGTCTATTTGGGTCAACTTATCTCTCCTTGCGAGTTAACATCAAAAGAAATAGACAGAAGGATTACTAATGCATGGAAGAGGTACTGGTCTTTGAAGGAAGTGATGAAGAATAATGAAGTGAATATAAAGATAAAAAGCAAACTCTTCAATACCTGTATATTGCCAATCTTCACATATGGTTGCCAAACATGGGCGCTAACAAAAGCACATACAGAAAAACTGGAAATAGGACAACGAGCAATGGAAAGAAGCATGCTTAATAAAAGAAGAATAGATAAAATACGGAATGAAGATTTGAGAAAAAGGACAAAGGTTGCCAATGTTACATATAAAGTAAAAAAGTTGAAATGGAAGTGGGCTGGACAAATGATACGGGGTAAAGAAAAGTGGAGCAGAATCGTAACAGAGTGGTGCCCAAGATACAACAAAAGAAGCAGAGGCAGACCAGCCAGAAGATGGGTAGACGAAATTGTAGATATGGCCGGACACAAATGGCCAAGAGTGGCACAAGAGAAAGAAAAATGGAGATCTATGGGGGAGGCCTTTGCCAAAAGGCAACAGACTGCATAGTGTAATTAATTTTCTAGATTAAGTTTTATTGTTTGTAAATTTTATGTATGTCTGAATAAAAGGCTATTAAATTAAAAAAAAAAAATATTAAATTAAATTAAATTAATTATTTCTAAACACTTTATTTTGTACATAATTTATACATTAATACAGGTGATTTTATAATAACAACAGAGTTAAAAAAATAACAGCTAAACTCTAAAAAGTACAAAACTAAATAAATTTTATTTAGAAATTATCTCAGGGATCATATTTTCGTATTTTCCTTTGTCATGATGCAATGATGCCAGGAACCAGTTGAAAGTAGCGGCAGCATTTGGACAACTTTGAGTCAACGTCCTTTGTAGAAATAAATAGGTAAACCTACACATAAGTCTTCTATCCTTTCAGTTTCTCCACTAGTGCTAAGATGTCGAAGTCTGCTCTGGTAATCCTCGCCCAAGGTGCTGAGGAAATGGAAGCCATCATTACAGCAGACATGCTGCGCAGAGGAGGGGTAAAAATCGTTATACCGTTGGTGTAGGGCTGCCATCCGTCTGGGATTACCTTTACCCGGGATTGTCCTAGTTTGCAGGGCGTCATTTTCTGATTTCGGGGAAATAAAATTATTAAGAAAGTTAGGTAATCTAAGGAGACATATATTAATATTTTCTTAAAATGTCAAGCACACTGTCGCGTAACATATTAATTAAATTTTTGTGATACGTCGTGATCGCTTCGCTCGAGTCTCGAATTAATTCGAATGTTATGAAATGTTGCACTCGCTCGCTTCGCTCGCGTAACGTATTGATTCAGTTTAAATGGGAAGTCGCGCTTGCGTAACGTTTTAATGGAAAGTCGCCCTCGCTTCGCTCGCCTAACTTATTTATATACTCGTTACGCGTTATAGTCTCTTTCCAGTAGGGCTAACATGCTCGCCGGCCGCGATATAATTTTGTCGCCGCATTTACTCGTGTGTTTAGTTAGTCACACTGAATAACGCCTTGTTTTAAGATTAGTGAAGTTATTATCTCGCGGCGTGCATGTCTGCAGGTGTCAATGTGCAATATTCCTAGCCCTATCGTACTTACATTTCATAATTTTATTTTGTGTTATTTTAATAGGTGACAGTAACAATCGCGGGTCTGGATGGCAATGGCCCAGTGCTGTGCTCGCGGCAAGTCACCATCGTGCCCGACAAGTCTCTCGCCGATGCGTTGGCTGAGAAACCTGAGTATGATGCTGTAAGTATGTGAAGGTCAATCAGTCATCCTCATCAGCTAACTGTTCTACGCACAAGTCGTGCCGATTGCGCCTGCATTCACAGGTACTATTATACAACGTGTAACAGAAAGGGTATATGCATTGAGAAATGTGTGAATCTACCCATGAAACTGAACAACTTTCCCTAAGGAACATAGGTCGAAAAACGAAAAGTAAATTTTGACCTCGCATACAAAATGCATCAGCTGATAGCGCATTTAGTATGGGAAGTCTGAATTTTTTTTTTCATATACCCTTTCTGTTACACGTATATTCTGCAATTCTGGTCTAGTATAAATTCATTCATAAATCACGCCTTTATCCCTAATGGGGTAGGCAGAGCGTAAACGACCCAAACAAAGGTCGTTCCGCCACGTCTGACAAGGTTTTAAGGGTTGTTTAAGATAGATCTGTATATTGCTGTTGTGTCAGGTTGTCAGCCCGTCGCCTAAATTACAATATATTAAAACCCTCGAATACCTTAGCTGGTTTTTACAGCATGCCCGGGAGGAGATGCAGCTGGCATATTCTATGTTTTTCTATCGCTCTCAGTCCAGCATGGTTTAGTATAAGTTTTGTAATTTTCGCGGTTGTTCATTACAATTAGATTGTTATTTTGAACGGGATTATTACCGAGATGGCCTCGATTCACGCCGTCCATTTACTAATTCTAATTCTTAGTAGCGCTGTCACTTTCTTATATTTGACATAAGAACAGGATAGCAAATAAACACATGACATTGACATTCCTAATCTGACATAATACTGCTTAAATTACGTAAAATTAGTGAGCACGCTCTATGGTCATTCCTTATTTAAAGCGCCGTACGTCAAATTAGGAATGTCAAAGTCACGTGTTTATTTGCTATCCTGATCTTATGTCAAATTTAAGAAAGTGACAGCGCTACTAAGAATTAGAATTAGAAAAAGTGCGTCCTGAATTAGCACCAATATCGAGGTAACAATAAAATTATAATCGCGGTAATAACCCCGTTCAAAATAACAATTTCAGAGTTTTTGGACTACTCTTCATCACCAGCGCTATTAGTTAGAGTTGTTGTTTTATCCAGGTAATTCTGCCAGGAGGATTGGAAGGTTCGGACCGACTGTCCAAGTCCAGTGTGGTAGGCACTCTGTTGAAAGAACATGAAAAGAACGGAAAGATCATCGCGGCTATCTGTGCTGGTAAATATAAAACATCGATGAATGTATAACCTTTTCGCCGCCACTGACGGCTATAGACGACAGCTCGCGACTTGCCCTCAGGAGTACGTTCAGAGCCGCTCGATCGATCGAAATTTAACCTGGTTAAAAATTATACTGCCCGTTCAGAGGCGCCTGTCAAATGAAATTTCGACCAGGTTAATTTTTATCCTGCCCGTTCAGAGACGCACCGGAAGTGAAATTTTATCTGACAGCGGCTAAAGTGCACGTTCAGTGCGTCCCGGAAGTATGAAACTCGTACGGTATAACATTTATACTGGGTCGTCTGAACGCACTCCAGCGCCACTGACGGCTATAGCCGACACAAAGTAGACAGATTTATGTTATAACTGGCAATTTTAAAACTGTATCGTGTATTCATTTCGCCTATTTTATTTTTTGTACCTTCTACTTTGATTTATAAACTTTTGCTCTTAGATATGTATTCGATTTGTAATATAAAATAAGTCTGATTTGTTTTGAAAATTAGCGTGGCGCTGGTGGCAATTTTTTGTTTGCATTGCTTGGCGGCGAAAAGGTCTTTAACTCAGTTGAAAAACGTGTGAAATGCACCTAGGGAGATCAATTTTGGGCTTAATTGCTGAAAATATCACGATTTTATATATCGCTCTCAGTTCAGCATAGAAGTAAGTCATCTTTCTAATCGAGTGAGTTTTTCGAATCGAAGAGCGACCCATTGAACCCTAGTGTCAAGAGCTTTTAAACCACCTAGTAGTACAGCTAAAGGCCTCTGATATGCTTTATGTAACGACCACTATTAAAGACAGCAATCGTGATTCAGTCTGCATTGTCCTAACCAAACTGGGGAAAATCTAAAAAAGTTATAAATTGACGAATAATAATTTTGTGTTCCCGTCGTGGGATTCGAACCCACATCAATCTTCGAATCGGGAATCCATGGCTCAGACCACTCGCCCATAGAGGCAGTTAGTAATACTGCACTACATACTTACATACATTTATTCGCGCCTTTATCCCTAATGGGGTAGGCAGAGCGTCAGCGACCCAAACAAAGGTCGTTCCACCATGTCTAACAAGTTTTGAGGGTTGTTCAAGATAGATCTGTATATTGTTGTAGTGACAGGTTGTCAGCCCATCGCCTAAATTGCAATATACTGAAATCCTCGAATCCCTGGAGGTTTTTACAGCATGCCTGGGAAGAGATGCAGCTGGCACATTCCATGTTTTTCTATCGCTCCCAGTCCAGTATGGAAGTTAGTAATATTTGCTTTTTTCCCTTTTTAGCACCAATTGCATTCGCGGCTCATGGCGTGGGCAAAGGCAAGCGCGTCACATCGTACCCGAGCACCAAGGAGAAATTCCCCGCGGATTTATACACTTATGTGGAAGGGGAGAGGGTCATAGTCGATGGAAATTTCGTCACTAGCCGAGTAAGTAGCTACATACATACATAAAATCACGCCTTTATCCCTAATGGGGTAGGCAGAGCGAAAACTACCGAAAGGTCATTCCGCCACGTCAGACAAGTTTTGTGGGTTATTTCAGATGGTCATGTGTATCGCTATAGTGACAGGTTCTCAACCCGTCGCTTAAATTGCAATACATTAAAACCCTCGAATCCCTTAGCTGGTTTTTACAGCATGCCCGGGAGGAGATGCAGCTGGCACATTCTATGTTTTTCTATTACTCCCAGTCCAGCATGGAAGAGTAGCTATGTTTCCACAATGTTGTC
>JARACY010002964.1:0-37315 GCA_029255725.1 Scrobipalpa atriplicella | reverse complement strand
TTTTAATACGAATTTGATACGAATCTAATTTGGTGCGAGTACACAATCGCCCTTATATGCTTATTTGCCACTGTTTATATAAAAATACATACATACATCGGTGAAGCCATTAGAGCGGGCTATAATCGATTGATTAATTATATTGATAAGATGCAATATTGCCAGAACACGATCACAAGATCCCATTATGACCCTAACTATCGAATATTGGTAATTTACAACGACATTAGTAGCTTGGTGAGGGTAATTTGCTATTTCAATAACATTTTATATAACTTCCATGCTGGACTGGGAGTGATAGAAAAACATAGAATGTGCCAGCTGCATCTCCTCCCGTGCATGCTGTAAAAATCAGCTAAGGGAATCGAGGGTTTCAGTGTATTGCAATTTAAGCGATGGGCTGACAACCTGTCACTATAGCAATATACATAATCACCTGTATAATAACCCTCAAAACTTGTCAGACGTGGCGGAATTACCTTTATTTAGATCGTTTTTGCTCTGCCTACCCCAATAGGGATAAAGGCGTGATTTTATGTATGTATGTATGTATTTTTATATAAACAGTGGCAAATAAGCATATAAGGGCGATTGTGTACTCGCACCAAATTAGATTCGTATCAAATTCGTATTAAAAAAATCGTATGAAATGTAAATGGATGGGTGGCATGGGTGCACAAACTGTCATACAATTACTAGGATCGATTTTCTTATTGCTAATTTATAGTCTATCCACGTGCTGTTTTTTTTAATGTTACAGTTCGTGTAAAATAAAATAAAAACACACTTACTAATTATTCAAGAATCAGGAACAACCTTTAACTTTTACACAAACCTATTCCTTGTCGAGGTCAAATATGGTACATCACTAGTACAAGAGGGATTGCGCATTTAGTTATGAATACAAATTACTTCACAAATCCACTGAACTATGGATGAAAACTTGGCCTACTTATTTATTTACTGAAAATAAATGAACAAATGAGAGAATCGTTTAAAAACTCGTTAGGGGATGAACCTTAAAAATATATTTTTGGGCCTACCCGTTAAACGTATAAAAATGTCGGAATGGCAACTAATTGCTGTGTTAAAAAATATAAAAAGTCCCCTAGCACATGGTGCCACTGTTATATCAACTGGGAATAATAATATATGATGTAGGTACCTATTTCACGAGGTCAGGTCGTTGACGCTTTGCCTACCCCATTAGGGATACATGCGTGAAAGTTTGTATGTATGTATGTATCATCTTCTTACTCTATTATATTCCATTTCGATAACTAATACTAGTCTAGACTACGGGCAACAGCTAACCCATCGCAAATAAAAAATAAATTGTCCCCAGCAAACCCGCCTTTTTCCATTCAACCCGAAGTTCCCAATATTTACAGAAGAGCCCGTGTAAATCCTCAGTCACTTGTCACCCGAGCTCTATCTACAGGGTGTGTCGAGTTGGGCGTTTTTCCACTAACACGGCATGTCCACGGCAACGGCAATGGCACGGTATCGTCGAAAAGATATCAATTTGCACTTGACCGCACGGCAATAGCACGGCATTGATTCCCACCGGTATCGCCACCGCCGGTCTGCCAAACTGCATGTGTTTTGTATTCGTACGAAGCATGCGCGTGTGTGTGTGCTCTCTGACTGGAACTAGGTGAGCGTTAATGTCGACGATATTACCGTTCTAATAGAAAAACAGAGCTACGGTATCGTGAAGGTATCATGCCGTCGCCGTGCCGTCTAGTGGAGAAACAGCCGATGTGAGACCGGCTAATATCCTGCCGGACCAAATTCCCTGCATAATTTATGCAAAGCTAAACCTTTTTGCCGTACACTGTACTCACAGAGAATGCTTTGAGGCAATTTCGCGAGTGATTATGTTTTTGGACATTCTGTATACGGGATTACGGGAACGTTTATTATGTTATCGTTATTCTGATTCTGTGTCGTTGTTATATGATACGATGTTGCTTGGTTGTTATTTCGCTAATTTAGTTAGGAAATTTTAGCCGAGACTTGTACCCACTTATGTTGGCAAAAAAAAAATCAAGATCGTACGGTACCTACGAAAGAAGCTAGAAGCTGAAAGACGCCTTGGATCGGGAAGCATTTCCACATTTAAGATTCTCTTTCGGAATATAGATAAAACTAGAGTAATCACAACAAATTGGAAGTCTTTCAGTTTGTTTTGTTAATACGCAAATGTCATCTTAACTACCTATAGACTCGTAGTAGCAATAATCAGTGTACGTGTTTAGTTTAAAGGTTAAGCTTAAGAAATTGAATGTTTAAATAAGAAATGATATAAGAAAACTATTTCAAGATCCTTTTATATCTCTACCCATGAAAGTAGTAGTCCCATACCCGTCACACAAGGAGTAAGATGTTGTAGGTTAGATTCAAGTTTAACTTTTTGGTGCCACAAGAATCCTCGTTGCTCTTTATTATTAGAAAAGGGAAAAATTGCGTGTGGTTACTGTACAAAGAAAGGTACTGGCAGCCTAACAGTTAACGACAACTCTATCACTTTCTCTCCCACCAAAAAGGGCTGGTTATACTCCAAAAGGGTCGGTGTGTTCAAAATACGTAAAACCCATTCATCGAAGCCTATTGAAGGGAAAGGGAATGTAATGATTGCTTTCATTGAATAACAGGCAGCCCTAATGATAACCTTTGTCTAAAACGCCGTTAATGGATTCGTTACTGAATTGTATCGACCGCCTTTAATGTCAAAACAAAGTGTTTTTATGACGTCAGATTAGAACGATTATATTTATCGTTGCCGTGATTTTCGATCCAATAACAAAACATAGCTTTACAAAACTTACATACATACACTTAACTTGTCAGACGTGGCGGAACGACCTTTCCTTTGGTCGTTTATACGCTCTGCCTACCTCCATTCAGGATAAAGGCGTGATTATATGTAAGTAATTTTGGGAACTTCGAAACTAAAGTTCAAGGTGATTTATTGATCTGTAAACTCCAAGTAGTTAATTGAATTTAATTGTGTCAAGAACTTATAGTTAGTTTTGTAGGTTAGATGTCGCGTGTTTAAAAAACATTAGGTCACGTGGAAAGGGAGTTGGAGCCAACAAAATATTTAATTTTGATGTTATAGAATAGAACCAAAGGTGAAAGAGTATTTTGATGAGTGCTACACCATTCGTAGCAAATAGCTACGGCTGCTACGGCATAGCTGAAGGTGGAATCTAATGGCTTTGATTAAAAAATCATTACAAAGTTTTTAAAGGCTCCTCATATCACGGGTCAACAGTCCCAAAAAATTTGTTTCTATAATATACTTAGTTTGGAAACGGATTTTAATCATAAACAGAAGTACGTCAAGCTTATTTTTATAAAAAAAAACTGCAAATAATACAGAAATATCCATTACCTATAAATTTTTGAAACCGTGTCGGAGTCAAAATTAAAAAATACAAAAAACTGTGAAATAAAAATCAATCAAAACAGCGATTTCCCAACAATTTGACTTTTTGGACTTATTAAGGGTGCTTTATTTTCATTTCGTAAAATATAAATAGCACTGTGAATACAAAACTTTAGAAATATGAATGGACTTATGAATCTTGGTATTACGTGTGAAATAATAATTTGAACGCATAAACACTATAAATTATCTGGGATCCATCTACACCTTCCAAGACATTTAACTTTAAAATTTATGGCGCTATAAATTAGAATTTACATTCCAAAACACGGTTTATCCGATTTACGGTTGGTGTGACAGGTTGTCAGAGGCGTGACAGATTGTCAGAAGGGTGTGAAGTTCATCACGCTTGTATTCAGCCCGAGGGCCCTATTGTTCTATTCATGAGACTTGAGAGTGGAGAAAATTATTATTTATTATGAAATCAATACATAACCGAAAATTTACTTGTTCTGAGCGTCATTTACTTTTATTTTGCATCAAAACGCGTGTCACATATTTTATTTTATACAAGAAATATCATCTAAGTAAGTCACAGCTTAAAAAAGATATTATTATCTTCGTGAATAAAAAAACTATAGGTATATTATTCAAGCATCAAGGATAGTCCTTTTTAATAAGAAAGTAAATATATTCACCTACTACGGAAAATAAAAAACAAGTTGAATTTGACAATCATATTTATACTTCCAAATCAAAATATGAATCGCCGGCAGGTTTTAGCATGCTTGACTTGGCCTGACTCCAGAAACTCGAGGAGAAATGTTTTATTTCAAAGAATGGGTCTTCTTGACTTTTAGGATTACCCACAATTTTCTGTCTTATTATCATCTAAGTAAGTCACAGCTTAAAAAAGATATTATTATCTTCGTGAATAAAAAAACTATAGGTATATTATTCAAGCATCAAGGATAGTCCTTTTTAATAAGAAAGTAAATATATTCACCTAGGTACTACGGAAAATAAAAAACAAGTTGAATTTGACAATCATATTTAAACTTCCAAGTCAAAATATAATATAAATCGCAGACAGGTTTTAGCATGCTTAACTTGGCCTGTCTCCAGAAACTCGAGGAGAAAATGTTGTATTTTAAAGAATGAGTCTTCTTGACTTTTAGGATTACCCAGAATTTTCTGTCTTATTCCAGATATCTCATTCGTTACCTACGTTTAGGAAACATTTTTATTTCACTTAAAAGATATCGTGTTCAAAATAAAACAATTATTTTTTATTTTATAAGTGGTTAACTAAGCATACGGCCCGTCTGATGGTAAGCAGAGCCGTAGCCTATAAACACCTACTACTATCCCACTGGATCCTAGTGAAATAGCAGAGTGCGTTAGACACCGTGTGACCTAACATGAAATGTCTCATAAGCCAGTAATTTGCTTAATAAAGACGATAATTTAGGATTCACTTTACCCAATTATCATCCGATTTCTTTATACACGCCATACAATGAAAGTCTAATATCCTTTGAACCTTCTAATCTAGCGTCGCTACGTCAGCCATAAGTTGGGCAAATGTGAACAAATCCGGTAATCCAGACATAGCCGGCTGTAGCAAAGATGGAGCACAAGATTCACTGAAATTATAGATGAAGTAGTACCTAGAGTTCAATATTTTAATAACAATAATACATACATACATAAATCACGCCTTTATCCCTAATGGGGTAGGCAGAGCGTCAACGACCCAAACAAAGGTCGTACCGCCACGTTTGACAAGTTGTTTAAGATAGATCTGTATATTGCTGTAGTGACAGGTTGTCAATTACTATATACTGAAACCCTCGAATCCTTTAGCTGATTTTTACAGCATGCCCGGAAGGAGATGCAGTTGGCACACTCAATGCTTTTCTATCACTCCCAGTCCAGTCCAGCATAGAAGTAAGTGTCATACTAAACAGAAACAACATATCATATCTATTGTTCCTAGTATCTACGGACTCAGTCATATGTTCAAAGGATCTATCCGTAAGCTCACGTAACACGACACGCAAGTCACATTATAGATAATACTAAACTTGCAAGCCGGTGAGGCAGAAAATTGTATCAAAATCAGCTCAATTACTTCTTTTTTTTTCGTTAGGTAATTTTTTTAGCATTGAATAAGCACGCGGCTACTCACTTGTACGTTCAACGGAAGTTTTGACCTCAACTTTTAGGCCCGTATTTATAATCAACTCTCAAGAGTGACAGCGAGTTTGAGTTTGTTTCAGAAATGTCATTTCAGTACAAAACGGTCTGTCAAATCCATACTAAATATTGCTCTCAATCTTCAGATCGCTTTATAAATACGAGCCTTAGTGATGAATATTAGCTAGCAAACTAATAATGATACTTATTTCTAGTATCATTGAAAAAGACAGTGCTTGGATACTGTATAATTAGCACATATTTAATCAAAGACGGTAAAAGAAAATCTTTTACAGAGATTTAGGTTAGGTTATCAGTTCCCTCATTTTAGAGCAAGTAAAGTCATAAATTGTTTTTGTTATACTCATATTACACGCTTTAAGAAAATACACTAAATTGCTAAATGAATTACCGTACTTTGTCCGTATTTCCAAAAAGTGGGTGCTTTATTTCAGCTAATGTCCTTTCAAATAACTCTCTATTAACATGACTCCACATTCACAATTTGCATAGAAATTGATACATTACTGGTGGTGACGTGGGTTTCATTATAATACGGATGAAAAAACATGGAGCCGGCCGGGAAATCAATAATAAGTAGGGATGACGTTCACTTTGTTATTATATCCTGGTCATTGCAGAACCAATATTAGGTAGCCGACCCCGTGAAATACGGGAGAAGGCTAGGAAGATGATGAATTGCAGAACTTAGATTATTGTGCTTCTAATATGTACTATATGTAAGTACGTAGGTACAGTGTTATCCAACTTCATAAAGTTATTTTGATATATTGTACTGACGTACGCCACAAGGCTGTCAACAGATCAGACCATGGTATAAGAAAATTACTACGCCTGTTATTTTCTTCCCGTGACAGCTGGTTCACGACGTGAGACCAGATGACGTCATCAAACAGAATCGATAAATTGCCATTTTTGGAAAATAAATTACCCAAGTATATTGTATTTTTTTCTAACTTACTTCTAAAAAGAAGCAATATTATTGTATTGAGTTAAAATTCATTACTAAATACATTAATAAGACGAAAAATAAATAGTAAGCTAGATGGAAATTAGGTTTTATTTATTTACTACGTATTAAAAACTCCCTTACAGTTTAAACAATGTAATTAAATGGCAGCATTGTTTGTGACGTCAACTGGTCCGTCGTCTGGAATTATCCTACTCTTTGTCCGAAGAGAATACCAGGTTTCCTTATACCATGGATCAGACCACGATCATACCGTACGCAATCCACCAAAATCTTGTTCAATATAACATTTTATCGCTAGTAACTTATTCGCAAGTCGCTTAATCCGCAAAACATGGCGGCGTAAGGCTGGGCTGTCGCACAATTTGTCGTGTATCAGAAGCCACGGGTTTGTTTAAGCAAAAACCTTAATTAGAAATGGAAACAGGCGCCGGAAGGGGGAGTGCTGTTGACGTTTCTGCTCGCCTGGTACATGGGCGGGGTACGTAATAAACAAACGATAAAATAAATGTGTATTTTGTGTACATTTAAGATTGTGAATGTGTTCTGTAAACGTAATGCGCATTAACCCTTTACGGCATACGAGTCCAAATATGACCACAATTTTTTTAACAGTCATTTGCACTCAGTAAAGGCAACTAAACAAAAATAAATTATCAAAAATGGGTGGTCATATTTGGACTCGTATGCGTTAATGGTTTAAGGCTCGTATTTATAAAACGATCTCAAGATTGAGAGCAATATTAAGTATGGATTTGACAGGTCGTATAGTACTGAAATGTCATTTCTGATACGAACTCATACTCGCTGTCACTCTTGAGAGCTGATTATAAATACGGGCCTAAGTAAGCTGGAAGAGATCTGCCTAAGTAGGAAGCTAGGAAGAGTATTTTTTTATTAAAAAGAGAATTTTCTGGACTGAAACTTCTTTAGGCGCGTTGAGAGTAAAATTTTAAGTTCACGTCACGGAAATACGTCACGCATTATGAGGCTGGGACGGAAGTCGAAATGTCAAAAATGTCAAAGAAGTTTCACTTCTCGCCACACACGCTCTGTTTTCCATTTATTTTGAAATCTCAATAATTCATTTAACGAGGCACAGACTTCAGTCTATTTTAGGCTCCAGTCTTCACAACTAACCTGATTTATCTATAAGGTAGTAAAATTATGAAAAGACAAAGAAATTTTATTATTTATGAAAAAGAGGAACTAAATTCTAGTTGCTTCCATATGTTCATATACCTATTGCGTTACTAAAATGTTTGTTGAATGCTTTCTCAAATACACTAGTTAGATTAGAAGTTATGTTCAGTTTGTTAAAATTATGCAGAACCCACTTCCAATGGTGCTCATAATTTATATTGCACATGAATGCTAACAATAATATAGCTAAACTTTATTTAACGATGCTCAACTATTTATTCCATGCTGAAATGGGAAATATAGAATATACCAGGGTTACTGTTAAATCCAATAAAACCTTTAAGACTTTCGATGTACTTTAACTTAGACGATGTGCTAACAACCTATCACTACACAACACTATCCTGTCTAAAATTACTCTAAAAATTAGGTACATTTATTAAACCTTTGATGTTCTACCTACCCATAAAAGCTAGGCTAGGCGTGATTCTGTTTATGCTGTTACTATACTTTCATTCTACGAAACTATTAACTTCTATCGTGTCTGAAGTCTAGTAACAAAAGACTGGCGTTTCGTGAAAACAAAAACTTAATTACAACTGGAAACAGTAACCGGAAATGGGCGGCGCTTGCGGCGTTCCCAAATGTTAACACGTCAAATGCCAGCAGTTAAAAAGCTTAACCGCGTGGTTGTCTTTGATATGGGAAATGTGTAATAATTTGAAGCAATTCACAATAACAAATAAACATACAAGAAAAAAAAGAGCGTGTGTGCACTCGTGTTGAAGTGAAACTTCTTTGACATCTTTGACATTTCGACTTCCGTCCCCCGAATTGACGTATTTCCGCCATCCGACCTTGAAATTTTACTCTCAACATTCAACAAAGATCAGTTACCTGTACAGCCATCTAAAAATATAACATAAATTTCAAACTCTAAACTAGTAAAGGTGTGACTACACTTTTGACGCGTACTGTACCTCGCACATACAAATGTTATTAGTATTAAAGGAAAAACACTTTCGCCGCAATTTCACTTCGATATTTGTATTCGAGGAGCAACTCAAATGATTATATTGGTTTCTTTTGATCTCCATCATGTTTCGATTTTTTAAGTCGGTCCTTCTTTGAGAGTGAATTTGTGGTGATCAAGTGATCAAAGATATTTGTGCAGTGGCTGTTACTTAAGTGAAGATCTTGTTTATTTAGGCCCGTATTTATAATCAGCTCTCAAGTATGACAGCGAGTTTGAGTTTGTATCAGAAATGTCATTTTAGTACAAAACGGCCTGTCAAATCCACACTTAATATTGCTCTCAAACTTGAGATCGCTTTATAAATACGAGCCATGTTCTTAGTTATTATTATTAGGCTTGTAAGGCTCGTATTTATAAAGCGATCTCAAGATTGAGAGCAATATTAAGTATGGATTTGACAGGTCGTTTTGTACTGAAATGACATTTCTGATACAAACTCAAATTCGCTGTCACTCTTGAGAGCTGATTATAAATACGACCCTAAGTATCCTCTGGACCTTGTTGTCAAAATTTACTTGTTTTCTTTTGCCCACTAAACAAAATACTTACTCTTTTCTAGATAAGTAGGTATACACTGTATTCTTATTTCTATATTATTCATTCTTAATTTTTTGCAGGTTAAAATCTGGTAAAAAGTTTCATTACGTCTAGTAAATCTATGTAAGATCTTGGTATTCTGGGTCAAATAGATTGAAGCAAATAAAAATTGTATTATAAAAGAAGAATGCCCACACGCGACTGGAAATGTGTCAAATGTTTACTGTGACGATGATACCCCCCTCAAAAACAGTGGCTGTCGTCATTTCCGGTTGCCGCGCAAATGTTATTACCGCAAAACACTTCCGGTTGGGATTAATTCAGGTGTTTGTCGCCCACATGCGGACGATTAACGTTGGATTGTTGGTTCAAATCTTTTATCGTCACTTTACTCCATTAGGATTTAGAAGTATGTAGGTGATAATTGTTCTTTGATTTTGATTGAGATTCAATTTCATTTTGACAATAATTTTGTTTTCATTTCACCTTCTTAATTTATAAACTTAACTGCCTCCGTGGTCTAGTGGTCTTCCCAGGGTTGTTATTTGTTAATTTATCACTTTGTGAGATTTTCTCCAGTTTGGTTAGGACATTGCAGGCTGAATCACCTGATTGTCCGAAAAAAAATGATTCCGTGCTCCGGAGGGCATATTAAGCCGTCGATCCCAATAGTGATAGTGGTCGTTACACAAACCATGTCAAAGGCCACAATGTGCTAAAATACTGTTAAAATATGGATAACGTATTGATTATCCACAGTCTATTAATTTCACAAACTTTACTGCAACAAAAGCCACATCTTGTCTAATAAATAAGAAACTACTGCATTTGTAACAAACAACAAACAAATACGAGTAATATCAGATTCAGAGCCGCAGTTTTAATTTCCGGGAAGTATGACGTCACCGCCGCACAAAGCACTATTCACTCGGTCGGTATTCATCCTTTCACGCGATCGCCCACTGACTATGCCTACTGAAAAAAGTAGTGCTACGGAATAGCTACGGAATTGCTACGGGCTACGGCGTAGCAATGGCGCGTGTAGCGATCTGAGTGTGATAGTTTTTTTTTGCAAGCTATGTCATTTCTGCACGGAATTATTGATCCAAGTTATATCATAAATTTTAAGGATAAAATTGGGTTAATCTAGCTAGTTTATAAACCGCCTAAACATCCTTTAGTATAAGTACCTATACCTATTCGACGGCATAGCGAGGAATGATATGATAACTAATTTTATAATTATGAATTTGTCTTAAATTTTATAAGTACTAAATAAAAATGTAATAAATAAATTTGAATTATCTTACCTGTCAGAAAATTAGACGACTCAAGCATTCTCCTTACCAAAATAAACAATACAACTGAGTGGGTATCCTGTGGAAATCGCACCCATGATACCCAATTCAATTCAAAGTCAGTTAAATTCACATTTAAAGTAATTTAAATAAGCATTAATCTCCTGACTTCTTTTGACAAGTTTTTCCGGACTGTCACTAACAGAATCCGCTGTGGCTTTGAATGAAAAATTATTACTTTATTCAAAGTTTTAGTCAAAACTTCACCCACTGCCATAAAATAGTTTAATATTCTTCACATAACTTGGCCACAGCCAAGACTGTCTGACCTTTTTTTGGACAAGCAATATGAAATCTGTGTAGTATCTAAGTTAGAATTTAACACACGTATAGAGAGTACAAAAGATAGCTGACCAATCTTTAGCGTGTGATCCTACTTACCCCTGCTGAATGACCTTCCTTCCTTTAAACATAGCACGAAATATAAAAAAAAGTCTTTTATTTCATCTTATTTTAATTTTTTTATAATGTTATGTAATTTTATTAAATTTTAATATTTTCTTTGAGAAAACTTGTTCAGCTTCATGGGTACCTACATTCACAATCAAAAATTGGTCATGTATATTTTTTACTCCCAGTATGCCTTAAACCCTCACGGGCATTCCTTAAACCTTCACGGGATGGGCAGAGTTTCTAAAACAAACCACAAGCAAGCATACACTAAACAATATCATCTTTTGAAAATAATATGGAACACATAAAATAAAACAATTGTTTGTAGCTTTAGGAGATGGTCAAGACAGAAAAGCACTATGTTTTCACAATAAGTAGATTTATTTATGAAAGCACACATCATATCATACACCATTGAGGTACGAATAAAAGACATAAGAATATCATTAAAAAAAAAATTAAAGAGTTTGCATAATACATAAGTATTTACTGTTGGTTATAAGATACCAACAACAATAAACGAAGGATTTACTTAAACCTTTCAAATCGTAACAGTTTCCTCAAAAAAAAAACTTTCCAACAACCCATATTTTCATTTAAAAATCCTACAGTAAGCAGCAAACTTGCCAGGATTGGTCCCCTAAGGCCAATGCTGAATGGTGAACTGAAAGAATTAGTAACGGAAAGTCCAGTTACCAAGTTTTGATAGTGGTTTATAGCTGCATCCGCGAAGTTTTACTTTCAAACTAAGACACTTATGTTGCTTACCCCAAGTGGGGGACGTATTTTTAGGTTAGCAACAGAGCTGATAAGAAACAAAGATTTTGTGGACAAGAAATGTACTTACCGACAATAAGTATATTACGAGTATTAATTACGTCTCATGACTCTTTAGTAATGTTTTTGTATCCTAAACGGATCACATAACTTGACTAACAACCCATCACTTTATCTATTTATACAATTTTTTTTCCGAAATCGATATGGGTCATGATGATGGCAAAAATGTATCTAACTAGGCTGTTGACTCTCTGCCAACCCCGCAAGGAATAAATATGCGTGACGATGTTATATAACTTCGGTCAAACGACTTCCTTCATCCTCGGCATTCTTGCATATTCCGCATTGTTTTGCTCCCCGGACATACATTATTTACCCACAAATCTCTTCATAATTTGCCGCTTTCTAAATACTATGCGTTTTAATTTAACGTTCTCCCTACCCCTTTCGGCGTGACTGTATACAGCTTTATAGAAACTGAAACAGTGTCGGTCAAATGTCTTTCTTCACCCCCGCATACTCAGCAGTGTTTTGCCCCGGACATAAATTATTTACCCACCAAATCTGTTGTTGATTTCCCGACGCATTTTACTAGGCTGTTGACGCTATGTCTACCCTTTAATGGACAGCTGCATGACTGAATGTAGATTCTGCCAAAGTTACGGTCAAATATCTTTCCTCACCCTCGCATATTCCGCAGTGTTTTTCTCCGGACATACATTATTTACCCACCAAATCTCCTGTTGCCTTTATTTTTTATTGCCTATACAATGTTTTTAACGATCTGCCTATCCATTAGGGTTTGTAGGCGTTATTTTATATAGCCTTCTACAAACTGACATAGTTACGGTCAAATATCTTCCCTCACCCTCGCATATTCCGCAGTGTTTTTCCCCGGAAATACATTATTTACCCACCAAATCTCCTGTTGCCTTTAATATTTATTGCCTATACAATGTTTTTAATAATCTGCCTATCCATTAAGGTATTTAGGCGTGACTTTATTTAGCCTTCTACAAACTGACATAGTTACGGTCAAATATCTTTCTTCACCCTCGCATATTCCGCAGTGTTTTTCCCCGGACATACATTATTTACCCACGAAATCTTTTGTTGATTTGCCGTAAGGCGCTCGTTCCGTGCGTGTATTTTTCAGCTTGGTTAAATATGCATAAACTCGTCCTCCCCTATTGGCAGTCGATCTTTGCCGAAGGACGAGTTGTTTAAGTGTACTTTTTGTAGCGGATTAATCAGGCTAACACTATAAACCTGCAGTATTAGTATAACGTTTTTAACTAATTGAATATAAAATTTGTTTTTATGTTATGAAACAAAACTAAGTCAAATAAAGGTTTAATTAATTTTAAAAGTTTTAATAATAAGTGCTTCATATTATCAAACATCTACATCAAACAAAAATGACAGTAATAATCAAGATATGGGATTCCAAAATTAATTTCAATATTACAGTAACTAACAAATGCCTCTGTAGGTTTATACATACATACTGTTCCTTAGTTCACACAAAAGCGTTTAGAAAAGGTCTATTTCTCACCCTCGTACAATAAAGTAGCAGCGATATTTATCACTTCCCGAGTTAGGTGCAAAAACGGGCTAAAACCAGCCCTTTTTGCCGACAATTCTCCGCCTAATAGGGAGTTGGGGAAAACATCAAAATACACAATAAGAACATTTTCAATTTAGTACATAATGAGGTTATCTTTTAGAAAGCTTTTATTTTACGTTCGACTATCCCTATATCTATAGTAATAATGCTAAGTAAAATGTTGTCCAATTTTAAGTATTTACAGTCACGCAGTGCTTACTTTCATAAGTCTTTGGAAACTCCACGAAAAGACAAATTTCGAGATAAATTTAACCGGATACCAATACCAACAGGATTTTTTAAAGTATTTTGCGTAAACTAAAATTCTACCTCGCCTGACATTGTAGCAAAATATAAAATCCCAATGTTTTCCATAATTTTATTAGCAGTGACCACTACTCCCCGTCGGGAAGGACATTTGGCTAAGAAATTACATAAAAAAAGGGATAAATTCTCGTTTTATGGTGTAATATTTATCTTTTTTATGTTGTACCGCGTCAAAAGGTCAGAGGTCGTGGGTGACGTGACGAATAGCCCCATAGCCAGCGAGACCTCTGTATAACAAGCTGAAATATCGCGCGGAAAATTCACAAATAGTGTGCTTGGGCTCACTGCGACATAACAACTAGCGAAACATGAAAATAGGATATAATATTTCACAAAAATAAACTTGTGAGACGTTATTGAGGAATATTATTTGTTCTACTATAATACGCTGTTCTATCTCATTACGTACCTATGCTAGAATTTGTAGAATGGGCGATATCACTTTTATAACTTATTTTTAAAACATCGAATCACGAACCTAACCTTAACTTGTTTTGTAATTTTTTTTTACATTATTACAAAACAGGTAGTTCACATAAAAAAAACACTTTTCGAAATCAAAACTTTGCGCATTTGTGAACTTTTCAACAAAAGCTCTAGTAGGTATTATCTGGTATTTTTGTGTCCAAAAGTCTCTACCTTTTCAAATACACAACTGGGGCTTATAAATGCTTTCAATATGCATTTCGTGATACGCGTTTGCAAATAATACTAACAGATATTTTAGCGTTCTAGTTTTTTGGCTTGGTACAAATGGAAAGGCATATCAAAATATACGCGAAACATAAAGCTTTGTAAAAATATAGACTCGAAAACAATGAGACAACTTGCGTTTTTTTATACTGTAATGTTTTGTACGTGTACTCGTGTATTTGTTAAGGTTTAAGGCGGTTAGATGAGCTCGGTGGCGCCCCTGCAAATTATAAATTTATTGTATTGGGAGAACCACTGAGCTCATCGAACCACCATTATTAGACCCATTTGAAAAATTATTTTATTTCTAGATGGCTACTTCTAAGGTTCTAAGCCCAGCCAAAGTCATAGGTGAAAATGGAACAAGCTCATCTTTAGAAACCTTATAAGTAGGCATTGGCTGTCTTATATGATAATTATAAAACCTATAAAAAGCTTTAGGCATTTAAAAGCTACAACCTTTATTCGGTGCCATATCTCTACGGTTCTTGTTCAACTCAAATTTTACATGACGTGTCAGTCAGCTGCTATCGCTAAATGAAATCGCATTCCGGATGCATCCAGAGGGTGTTAAATATGCGACCGACTGTACTATATGGGTCAACAATGTTCAGGATCGTTGCGATAAATAAAATGGGAAATCATTAATGTTTTTTACTATGGCTTGTATTTATGAAGCGAGATTGAGAGCAATATTTGACAGGCCGTTTTGTACTGAAATGATATTTCTGCTACAAAGTCAAACTTCTGGTGATAGCATTAGCATAGAAGTTACCAATTGCAGGAAACCAGTAGAGAAATTTATTTAGGCATCGGGCTAATAGCCGGTAAGCCCGATGCCTAAATAAATTTCTCTATTTTACATTCATACATAAATCACGACTTTATCCCTAATGGCGTAGGCAGAGTCTTTCTGCCACGTCTGACAAGGGGTGAGGGTTGTTTAAGATACATCTGTATATTGCTGTAGTGACATCAGGTTGTCAGCCCATTGCCTAAATTACAATACACTGAAACCCCTGAATCCCTTAGCTGGTTTTTACAGCATTCCCGGGTGGAGATGCAGCTGGCACATCTTATGTTTTTCTATCGCTCCCAGTCCAGCATGTAAATCTACATTTTACTACGTTTTATAGACGTAATGAAAGGGGCTTTTAAGCAGTCATTGTCAAGCTGCCTACTCCGCAAGAAATACGGGTGTGATAGTATGTACTGAAGTTAAAGCTAAACCACTTTCACAAAACATAAAGAATTCCTGAAAGAACGTGCTTTATTAAGAAAAGAAACACAGACACAGAGTCAAGAGCATTGGAATGTTGCCAAAGAGATCTTTTATTTATGTAAAGGTTTTATACTACTTCCTTCCTCTGGATTATTTATTAGCTTTTGTTATGTGATCAAGGCAAAACGCTTCTTTACCCAACTGCATAAAAAGTTAGAAGTTTCCAATCCGATTTTGGACTACTCGACCAGCATAACTGCCAAAGTATAAACAACAATTATTATAAGCTCAGCAATAATTTCATCAAAAAAGGTGTGCATTTAATTGTAATTTCTTAATTATTCCGCGCTAAAACTGAAATTCCTGCAAAATAGTGGAGACGTTGAAATAGCTATTCGTCGCTTCCTGCAACGTCTGAGAATCCAACAATAACTCAGCAGAACTATGAAGCTGCAAAGTAGGTAATGTCCGAAGTCCGTGTTAGTAATAAAAAAAATGTTCGTAAAGTCCCTAACATTGTAAATTTTGGACTACTTAACAAACCATCTGTTCATGCCAAAATCATTATAAAAAATGTAAGCTTCTTAAGCACAAACGCGTGCTAAGAATTTAACTCCGAACGTTTCATAATTTCTTAATTATTCCGCTGCTCCTGCAAAATAGTGGAGACGACGACTGCTATTCGTCGCTTCCTGCAACGTCTGAGAATCCAACAATAACTCAGTAGAACAATCAAGCTGCAGAGTAATGTCCGAAGTTCGTGTTTGTGAGAATCCCAACTATTCCGCCATTTTGGTTTAATAGTTGTAGCTGTGGTGGAGGGCGGTTCCGTTGTTAGCATGCCCGCGGTTTTGCCGCGTTTGTGCTGCTTGACGAGTCTCTTTTGAGGTTCTAAGGTCTTGTTCTAAGACCAGCAGAAGTTTTTTTAACAACGAAGAGTCAGTCAAACAAGGCAGGTGGTCTGCTGGAATACCTGTGCCAGCAGATGGTAAATTACCTTAAAAGCCTTAATAGAACCCCTACATCGTGCCCTGCGTGCCCCTACACCTGCACGCAGGAAGACCTCATGTCAGCGGCTGATAATGCTGTTAACGTGGCCAAATTCTGGGCTGCAACAGTGTAGTGTCTGCCATCGACACGCTAAGAAGAAGAATAGACCTCGTATTTTTTATTGTTTTGATTCTTAAACACTTCTTATTCTATGTTAAAAGTATTTTTATTGTAAAACATAAAAAAAAAACAAATATTATTAAATTACACATAATTACTTAAGTTTTTTTTTGTAATTACATCTGACCTTAACAATAATAAAATTAATGTTTCTTAAATTAAAGTCACTATTTCTTTAAGATACGGTTCGAATTTTCATTCAGATATTCTGGAGACGGTTTCTCTTTCATTCACCATTGAGTTAGTCCGCTCTGATCTTGACAACTTGTTCCAAATAGCTCTTTTCAAACTTTCTACAAGTTAAAACATCTCAACTCAACCATTCACGATTCCAAATGATGTAAGTACGCTAAAAATAAATTGACTCTAACCACCTCAACAGATCTTATTATTGCTAAAGCATCAACATAGACTTCATATTTTTTTTTTCACTCCTGATGTAGCGTCGTAAAAAGGCTTCGTTATATGAAAATAATGAACAAAAGCGTCAACGTTTATTACGTCGACGACTAGACTCAAAAGAGTGAACCCTTGTTACATTTTACTTTATGAACCTTCAAAAATTTTGTGCACACGTAGAACAACTTCTGTATTTTATTGTTAACTAAACTCGCTCATTTGAATGGGAACTAGCGTTCGTACGATGAGCTTGAAATACAGTGACATACATACAAACATACACTTTTGCACCAATAAGACAATGTTTGCAAAATTCGTTATTGCAAAAATCATGACTTAACTAATATAAAGTCTATAGGTACCTGTGCTTTTCTATCATAAGAGATCAGAAGGAGACAGCAATAATTTAATCAAGATTAAGTTAAGTCGTGCCCTCAACGAATCGATAGCAATGTAACTACACCAAGTATACAGAATACATAAACTGTTTGTCAAATACATGCACGACATTGTAACATTGCTCAATAACATTATCAATTTCGTACCAACATGACATGACATAATGTAGAATGACTGTCTTGAGAATTCTGTGCTTGAGAGTTGATACACATACCTACAATCAGTTGTCCGTGTACTCCAAACATGCTAGAAGAGAGAACCATTTTAGGCCCGTAATTTATAATTAACTGTTGAGAATGACAGCGAGTTTTAGTTCGTATCAAATATGTTATTTCAGTACAATAATTATGGCCTGTCAAATCCATACTTAATATTCATAAATACAATCCCTAGATTTTTCCTAGAAGTCAGTAGCTTATTAACAGAAATTCTGATTCTGGTATTGGGTATTTTATTATTTTACACTTTGAATTCAGCAGTTCAATTCAAACAAAAGCGCAGAATACAAAGTTATTACATTTTGTCGTCAATAAAGCAAATATAAGCTGAACATTGCAAAATCAACAATGTATGTTTACTTTACAGCTGTAATCAAGGCAAGTCAGTCGTATTTAATTATATCTATATGTTACGGCTAATACCCGAAGTGCGGCTACACCTAGTTTTAGCCGGTTAGAACTAAGTGTAGCCACTTACTCTTGGTTAAACCTAGTATTAGCCGATTGTTTTCGGGTAAAACTAGGTCTAGCCTTCATCATGCCGGCTACAACTAGGTCCAGCCATTCCCTGTTGGATAAAACTAGGTCTATCCGATATCATTCCGGCTACAACTAGGTCAAGCCATTCCCTGTTGGATAAAACCAGGTCTATCCGATATCATTCCGGCTAGAACTAGGTCCAGACAATCCCTGTTGGATAAAACTTAGATCCGTGTCCCGTCAAGCCTTCCGCCCCGCGTCACACTCAAGACTCACAGCATCTGCAGCAGCGGCGCGGGTGGAGGGCATAGCGAGGCACGCGCCTCTGCAGGTTGTGAGCACCAGAAAGAAACGTAGAGAGTTTTTTTTAATATCTAAAAAAGTTCTGCCGATAGCATGCCGGCTACAACTATGTACAGCCAATCCCTGTTAGATAAAACTAAGACACGCGCTGCTGCTGCAGACGATGTGAGTCACACTCGCTAGTAGACCTGCAGTAGATCAGCAGCACCTGGCGCTCACAACCTGCAGAGGCGCGTGCCTCGCTATGCCCTCCACCCGCGCCGCTGCTGCAGATGCTGTGAGTCTTGAGTGTGATGCGGGGCGGAAGGCTTGACGGGACACGGATCTAAGTTTTATCCAACAGGGATTGTCTGGACCTAGTTCTAGCCGGAATGATATCGGATAGACCTAGTTTTATCCAACAGGGAATGGCTGGACCTAGTTGTAGCCGGCATGATATCGGATAGTCCTAGTTTTATCCAACAGGGATTGTCTGGACCTAGTTCTAGCCGGAATGATATCGGATAGACCTAGTTTTATCCAACAGGGAATGGCTGGACCTAGTTGTAGCCGGCATGATATCGGATAGTCCTAGTTTTATCCAACAGGGATTGTCTGGACCTAGTTCTAGCCGGAATGATATCGGATAGACCTAGTTTTATCCAACAGGGAGTGGCTGGACCTAGTTGTAGCCGGCATGATATCGGATAGTCCTAGTTTTATCCAACAGGGAATGGCTGGACCTAGTTGTAGCCGGCATGATATCGGATAGTCCTAGTTTTATCCAACAGGGAGTGGCTGGACCTAGTTGTAGCCGGAATGATATCGGATAGACCTAGTTTTATCCAACAGGGAATGGCTGGACCTAGTTGTAGCCGGCATGATATCGGATAGACCTAGTTTTATCCAACAGGGAGTGGCTGGACCTAGTTGTAGCCGGAATGATATCGGATAGACCTAGTTTTATCCAACAGGGATTGTCTGGACCTAGTTCTAGCCGGAATGATATCGGATAGACCTAGTTTTATCCAACAGGGAATGGCTGGACCTAGTTGTAGCCGGCATGATGAAGGCTAGACCTAGTTTTACCCGAAATCAATCGGCTAATACTAGGTTTAACCAAGAGTAAGTGGCTACACCTAGTTCTAACCGGCTAAAACTAGGTGTAGCCGCACTTCGGGTATTAGCCGTAACATATACACATAACTCTGCGGTGTAGCAGGCGGTGCCTTATGCTCTCTATCTTGAGGTTGTGGGTTTGATTCCCAAAACATTAAAAACTCGGAATTGTTTAGTGAAATTGTTCTCAGTTTGGTCAAAGCAATGCGAATTACTTAAAATAAGGCCCGCATTAATAATCAGCTCTTGAGACTGACAGCAAACAAGTATGAGTTTGAAGCAGAAATATTATTTCAGTACTTACAAAATGTCCTACCTGTTAATAAGCCATAGAATATTGAGAGCAATAGCTTGTATTTATGAAGCGATATTCAGATTGAAATCCATGAGATCGCTTCATAAAGATCGTCCGGCAAGTGATTCTTGTTTCGGAGGGCTAATTAGACAAATATTACACAAAACCATGTCGAAACTTTGAAATCAATATTCATTGCAGAGTACAAAAGAAGAAAAATACGTCATACATACATGAATACACATAGTCATGTCTCTAGAAGAAGATAACAATACAAATAAAACTCGATACCACGTGCCGATTCAAATACTGCAACAGTTGGCTTATAGTCATAGTTTCACTTCACGCCACTATGAAACTTACATTACGGTAGCCAACAAAAGCGGGATGTGCCAGCTATTTCACGGTTAAAGCTTCGCCCTAAGGTTCAATTTCGCAACATTATTGTTGCAAGACAAAACGTGTGTAAAATTTTACAGCGAAGTTTTAAAGATGATACATAGAACGAGACAAATCTATTGAAGCGCAGTGCGTCAATGGCCTATTAAAAGCAGTTTGCGCTCTGTTTTTGGTACACTGCTGGCTTGGCACTGTTTAAGGTGTGAAGTGAGACAATGTTCTGGAGTAGACTTATGTGGAAATTGGTGAAAGTATTGCTGTCTGCTGCATTATTATTATTACAGGAAGTAAATTCAGTAACATTTTATTCTATGTCACGCGACGCTCAAACCGATGACAATTCGCACACGTGACCCGAATGGTGAATGCACCAAATTCTATTGCCATTACAGACTGATTGAATTTTGTCATTGTACGGTCAGAAAATAACCGTACCGTACCGAAAAATTGCCTAGTTTACAACTACATACATTTTGGCTGAACCGCTGACAAAAGATAAAAAAAGTGTGTAGGTACCTACTTTGTTTTAAATGTGTAAATACATGCACAGATTGTTAATTTTTTTGTATAGTTACATCGTAACTAGCGTACAAGCGAGGTTATAGAGTCC
Source organism: Scrobipalpa atriplicella (assembly GCA_029255725.1). Classification (NCBI taxonomy): domain Eukaryota; kingdom Metazoa; phylum Arthropoda; class Insecta; order Lepidoptera; family Gelechiidae; genus Scrobipalpa; species Scrobipalpa atriplicella. The sequence continues at coordinate 16,265 of JARACY010002964.1, read as the reverse complement.
GTCCTAGTTATATGATGTGATGATTTCTGACAGCTCATACAAGTGGGATACAATAATTTACATTTTACATGACCAGAAGCATGGATTGCTTACAGGTGCATAGAGGAAAATAGGTATACCGTATTACAAGTACTTAGCACGATGCGTGCGATGGGCATAAATGCGAGAACTAGTATGAAAGTGTAAAAGTTAACATAGGCTCCGATTATGTTGGAGGTAGAAGTAAAAAGAAAAAAAAAATGCACAACACACAATTCGTAAAACAGCTGCAGTAGCCGTAACATTTACTTTCAATTCAACACTGTTTAATTTAATCAAACGCGGTTTTCTCGCAATATAGTAATACGTACCGTTTCATTATCAAATTGTGAATAGAAATCCTAAACGAGAAACAGTTATATTCAGTACAGTAACATTTAAAGCTCACATTTCCGAAACAAAAGTTAATACCTAACCTCAATTTCACGTAAAGTGTGACCACGCTTTTAATGAACGTGGTGAAAAAAGGAACTAACGCCGCCGTCTTGAGATTTGTGGTCTAGTGGTCTGAGCCATGGGCCCGGAGGTCCCGGGTTCGATTCCCGGTGGGGGACAATGACTTTGTGTTGTTGTTATTAGTTTGGTTAGGACATTAAAAGATCACCTGATTGTCCGAAAAGTAAGATGATCCATGCTGTCGGATGGGCATGTAAATAGTCGGTCCTGCGCCTGATTTCTCTTTGGTCGTGTCAGTCCATCTGTCTCATCAAAATAAGAGATTGAAGGAATAGAGAGTGCACTTGTGTGTTGCGCAAATAAAAACACTGTTGGGCACTAAAAACTAGTCCCGCGCAGTTGGCCGATCTCTGGGATCACCGAAAATCAGTTGGGAGGACTATTGTTATTAGTTCTCCTTATTCTGCAGCGCCTCCGCCAACGTTCATTGGGAACAGCGTCGTACGGTAGCCACGTTTCACAATGGAATCACGCAATGCCACTAGCAAAACGGAAAACTGTCGAGTCGACAACACAAGAAACTTACAGTTTAATATTAATAATAGTTTGAATCTGATACTGTTTTTATTCATCTTAGAATGTGGTACTTATTTGCTGTTTCTTTTCCGTGAATTGAAAAAGGGGATTCCATGATATTTAGTCATGTAGCTACGTTAAACTTAAACTAAATTATTTATGCAGATCAGGATTAATGTTTATCGCTTTCTGATTGAATCCAGATATCAGGGGAATGCAAATACAACTGTCTCTTTCAAATGTGACGAAAGCTTGACTAAATGAAAATGGTACTAAATGAAGTGTCGGCTGTACAGAAATTATAAATAACTGAAGCAAACAAATATAAAACAGGGTAAGCTTAAATAATCATAGGCCCGTATTTATAATCAGCTCTCAAGAGTGACAGCGAATTTGAGTTAGTATCAGACATGTCATTCCAGTACAAAATTACCTGTCAAATCCGCACTCAATATCGCTCTCAATCTTGAGATCGCTTTATAAATACGATCCATAGTGTTTGAAAAATTAGCACTCTTACTATTCAAAGAATACTTCGAATCATCGTAACAAATAATACACACACACAATACAAAATTAGCAGCAAGTGTGTGGCGTGACGTGACTAGCAAAGGAAAGGGCGGAGGGAAAATAGCTTACACAATTTGCCTTCTTTAAAGAAGTGAATGAACGCAATAGATTTATGTGTCTCTTACAGGGTGAGCAGAGAATGGACGGCCAGTTCTTGGTACATTTGAAATTGCAAAACACGAAACGAACCCACGATCCCCACGATCTCCCCCCCGCTGCCATAATACACTGAAATGAGTAGTACAAACAGTTTACCAATTTTTGCCATTGTCGCATAAGCAAGGAGATTCTATCTCAATCTGGAACTATTGAAGTCTATCTTAATCTGGAACTATTGACACTGATTCTCTTTGTACGTAGTATATTATTTACCCAATGGTAGTACATAGTTAAGTACTAAAGTAAGGCATATAATTTCAAGTTTTTATTCTGTAAAGAATAACTACTTGATTCGAGTTATTCTGAAACGGAGACGAAGAATTTTCGAGTGACATGAACACACGATACTACGCTCATACGAACCACTATAGAATTTATATTTGTCGAGAAGCAGCTGATAAATTCTATGCTTTTATCGCTCTCAGTGGCACGGAAATACAATGTGGCAGCAAGTGTGGCGTGTCTGACATCGCGGTTGGAGGGACTAGGGGGAAATAAGCGAACGGAACATTTCCAGTGCACATGCTTCGTCAGTTTCGAACGAGTGAGGCTGTTTTTCCACTAGCCGGTACGGCAATGGTACGATAACGTTATCGTCACGATACCGTGGCTCTGTTTTTTCACTAGGACGATAATATCGTCGATGATAACGTGTACCTAGTTCCACTCTGAGCGCACACACACACGCGCGCATGCTACGTATGATTCCATGCAATTTGGCAGGCCGGCGACGATACCGGTGGAAATCAATGCCGTTTAATCTGTGTAGTGCGACAATTGGGTACTTGACTGGATAGCTTAAAAAATTCAAAACGTTTATACTTAAAACTGATGGCTAAAAATATTGTGGATTTCATTCATCATAAAAAAAAAATGCACATTTAGATTTTAATAATCGAATTAAAAGTATATAAGTCATTGATTTGAGTAGTCAATATTTACTAAAATGTGACGTCATAACTCACTTTTTTTATACAAAAAAGCGTTTTTGACATTTCATAAAAAGTTGCTGATTTGACTAGTTGGAAAGTAGCCAATACTGTGCCGTAGCCGTTGCCGTGGACGTGCCGTCTAGTGGAAAACACACAGGAACGAACGCAATATAAATGGTGGTATAATATTACAGAACAGGAATTTCAATAAAACAGGTAAATATGACTGCACCATGAAGTTTTTACTTATCCTTTAAAAATGGATGGATCAATAAAATGATAAGGTTTTTCTGTTTCTCAATCACCGTTATTGGGTTTTTGTCATCAGCTTATAGGTATTTATCATCCATCACAATAAAAATACTATTTTCAAGATTATTTGTTAAAAGTAAGTTTGAACTTTAGTGACATCATAATAACATATTACGTTCCTAGCGAACTACAAATTTATCCTTATATATGATACATAAAATTGCTCCTGCTACTATAATTACGTAAACTAAAAGTAGGTATAGAGAAAAGTACACAAGGGAATTGACATATATATTTTTTTATTTATACGTGCCGATAATGCCGATATTGCTGCCTTGCTTGTAGATTCTCAATTTGAAATCATAATATCGTAGAACTAGGAGGTACATTGAATATTACCCAACCTAACCCATTTGAATTACGAAATCCACGGAAATGTCAAATGACATGCTCCTGAAACCTCCTGAAACCGAGCAATGTCACACGAGACAAGCTTCTAGGAAACATGAACAGCCAAAGATCTGCGAGAGGATTGGGATACAAATAGAATTGGATTGATTTTTGAACTAACACGTGCTGTATTAAGGAAATGTAACTGTAAGTACATCATAATTATAACGCTCTGCCTATCCCGTATAGGTTTAAGGCGTGGCTATAATGTGTGTAAGTAAGTGCAACATGTAGTTTATGTACATTGTACCTATACATAAAGGTATATGAAATGGCGTTTAAATCGCATACACTGTAAGAAGACTGTCAATAACTGTTGAGATTGAGAGAGTCGTTTTTGTGCCATCAACACGCTAAGAAGAAGACTAAGTTTTATTAAGAGTATTTTTTATTGAGACCTGCAAAATTGGTAAGCGAGAAATATAGACATAGCAGAAAAATAGTACTTAAAAACTTATGCTAAAAACTCTGTAAGTTATTTTAAAAACTGCAAAAAAATACAAAGCGCAGATTTCTATTACACCGAAAAAGTTCCAAGAAAAGTATTGGCTGCGAGGGATTGCATAACGAAATCTTATAACAGAAGTTGCAAAACCACGTACTCGCTTCGGCTTGGATATTTGAAGCACATTGCAAAAATGGCGAACTCAACTTTTAATATTGTGAACAAAAAATCAATAACATGTGAGAAAATATCGAGACGCGAGGGAAGTCTAAGTATAGAAACGATAAAATTTGCATTATTTATTTATCGTATGGCTTCTTGTTTAATGGTTAATTATTATTATATAGAAAGTCTAGAAGAGCTTAGGTAAGCCAATGCGTCATCCGAAAGGGTTTTTAAGCCATTAGGATCCCCAGTTTTGGAAATTGGGCATTCATTGATCATGTGTTGGACAGTATGTTCACGGCTCCATTAGGCATTAGCTTCTAAATTCGACCTCCTTTGTGGACTGGGAGTGAAAAAAGTAGGTATTTATAAACATTTTGATGACTTCTTTGATACAAAAAGACCCTTTGTTTGAGGTTTTACTCTTATCATAATCACCAGTTATAAATAGTAAGTATAGGTTATTATTTCTTGTAGAAATCCAATATTGCTACGAACGCTACGAAGCCTCTACGTCTCGTAGCAATCGTAGCTATGGCACAGCGATAACATTTTTAAACCAACATTGCTGCCGATTCGGTTACAGAATCAACTTAACTTATTTAAGTTTAGTCCTGTCACTTTCCATTTCGAGCGAACAGAAAAGGATGGCAGTATAGACGGACTTATTATAAACCTGTCACATAGATCGAATGCACGAAACGAAACGCATTTTAGTCGGGACCCTTTCACATCACAACTTAATTTGACTTATCTTGAGCGTTATACGTCAGTTTGACACAATTATAATCAGCTGTTGTGTTATTGTCTCTATTTTATTCAAATTTTAGAAAGTGACAGGACTAAACTTAAATTAGTTAAGTTGAAGCTGTTTCCGAATCGCCGCCATTATAATATTATCTACCACTAAAATGAAGAATTACTTGTTTATTAGTTATGGCTGCGCCACCGAGCTCATCGAACCGCTTTATAGTATTAAGTGGAAAAAATGGAAACTGGGTAAAAAAACAGATGGATTAGAAAGGGTAGGTACTTAACTAACACTTTAAACTTTAAGGAAAATCAAGTGGTGGCAGGGTTCTGCTATTTATTATTCTGTAAAAAGCAATCAACTGCTTCTTTACTAACTTACCAGTTGAGTTTGCTTCCGAAGCTTAAAGGCGATTTAGGTTTAACTCTGAGCTTGACTGGCTTTTGGTTCCGGTGTGAGGTAAAAGTTTTTTTTTTTTCATAAATAGAAATTGTGTAAAAAATATCGTGGCATTTTTAGCTGTGTCTATAGTTCGCTACCTAAGTTACATAGGTAGGTACCTTATATTGTTTATGAAAAAAGTGGAAAATAAAGCGGTTATTAAAAGAAGGGGTAGAGAACAGACGGTTTAGTGAATAAAAGAGATCAGATCTTTTTAATAACTTCCATTTTCCGGATTGTTTGCAATATTTTAAGCTGATGTATTTATGCTGGATGTATGTATTATGGTGCAATCAGAAATTCACATATTCAGTCACAAAATATGACACCAAAATCATATTTTAAGTGTCCTTCCACGTGGTACCCGCATTTTTTGAACCAATAAAGTTTTATTATATGCTCCGACTGTTAAGGTTTAACTTTCGGGTAAAGGTTCATCGGGTCGACTAAAAAACCCACTCAGAAGAAGAAGAAGACAGGTAAGCCAATTGAAAAGACATTCCGCGAAACAGATGTCAAATTCCACAATAAAAAGTCACATTACACTCACACGTAACGACCGCGTCTATCCACTGCATGCAAATGGCTGGCCTCTTTTATCCTCCCTTTGAGATAAAGGCTTTGTGCTTCTTTGTACCGAATGAATATGCCCCACGACGCGGTATATACGTATCATTAGTTTATTGAGATGCTTTTATGAAATTGGCAAAAATGTTTTCCTTCACTGCATCATGAATGGTAATTTTTTACCGACGTTTGTGAAATTCTAGTGTTAAATAAACCCAGTGAACTAGTAGATGTTTTTCAAGTTAATGTATTTTAGCGTTTTAAAAAAATCGTACAGAATATGCCGCAGACTCTCGTCGCAAAACGCGTTGAAATCTTTTCATAGGAAAAGCGGTCGCTTCTTTTGAAATATTAACTGCATTTCTCTTTTTAAAGTGTTTTAAAACAAAATTTCTGTATGTTGTTGACTTTTTCTCTAATAAAAATGCATGCATCTGAGGAAACATTAGCTAGGCTATGTAAATTGTTAAAAGTTGAAAAAATAAATTGAAATTTCAAGTGAAATCGTGTTCGGTAATCCGAAATTGTAGCTATAAAGTCGGAAGCTCAGTCGAAACAAAGTGTCGCAGTTTATGCCTGAAGTAACCTGTGACCTTTCAGCCTTTCAGCTTTCGTCACGTCGATAGGCTGGCGAGATGAGTGCTAGGTGTATCGAGGTGGCGAGTCCAGATCGATCTGCTGAAATGGGTCACAGATCTAGCCGTCCCGCATCGCTCATTAACGTTTACTTCATTAATAACTCGTTGAAGAAACTTGGGTTTATAAAAGGTGGGGACAAGTTGTGTGTGAGTTCAAAAAGAATGTGAATATAGGTAACAGGTAGAACCGCGTGGGCGCCGCCGGAAGGCAACCCCACGAGTTCCGGTCGATTCCTTCCCTCATTACCTACTTCCGCGCGTCGACATTTCCACCGCAGTCTATTATTAGCCATACTTTTGTTGTCCAAATACCATACGTTAATAATGTAATAGCAGCAGTCGCTACTCACCGTCATATATCGATCTCATGACGCAGGAGTCCAATCGATTTCACATTACAACGTTTGTTTGAGGGGAAAGTGTGGTCACCGCTCACCTGAGATCGCGGTAGGTAAGTTTGGCGGTGGGTCGGGCGGTCGCGTGCGGTGTGCGGTTTGCGCATGCTCCGAGGGGCGCGCGACTGACGGGCGGCCGCGGCGGCGCGCGTAGCGGACTGGCCGGGCGCCGGCCGAGCCGCAGGCGAGGGGTTGCCAGCCTAGACACGCTGCAAACAACCGTAGCTAGAGCTTTTTGAGGGATTCTGAGACTCGATGCTAAGCAGAAACGAGGAAAAATATTCGTGATCTTTAGACAGTTCATGAGACTACTGCGGAGCGGACAGCTAAGCCCGCTCGCAATCGAGTATTTTGCAGCATAGATACGCTCAAAACAGCTAAGACTCATTGCTGAACAAAAAACGAGAAAAGTTATTCGTGAAGGTAGACGATTACGGTATAAGTGGCTGTGCGAACCAATGATGGGCGGAAAACAAGGAACTTTCGTGACAAACTTAAATCTAGACTTTCATGTTGCACGGGAGGAAGAAAATAAGTAAACTTGTCTATAACGCAGCGTTCATGACATGTCGTAACAAAAACTGCTATTTTGTGTAAAGCTATGTCGATGGGCTGACAACCTGTCACTAAAGCGATAGAATATTCATTTCAATCTCAACTTGCTTACAATATTTGTCAAACGTGGCGAAAACGCCTTTTTCTAGGCGTTTACGCTCTGCCTACCGCTGAAGGGATGAAAGTGTGACTTGATGTATTGATTCTTTATTTCTTTATCGAGCAGAAAATTTATAGTTATTGTGCAGTTTTCATGTCACGTGTGATGTCTCAAGACATCTTCTTTCTCTGATTTTGCCCATAATAATGGGTAGTACTAATAATACCGGGTGTAAGGGACGGCTTTCCGCAAACGGGGACTGGAAAAAAGGGGGTTAAACATCAAAAATGAAAACATCAAAATCATCTTCAATCAACAATCTAGCATATTCAACCCTGACCTTCATCTTCATATCATTGTCTTAGATTTTATCTTATGACTGTATTAACACACTAATTATGGATATACACAGAAACAACCACAAAACACCCAAACTCATAGTTCATCATTCAAGTATTTGCTTGACTGGGAATCGAACCCAGAAACGTCGCCTACGTCCGAGTTTCTATTGACTAAGCTTTCTTTAACCTAAAGCCTTCATTCCTTTAATTTCTAACTGCCGCAGTTGGCATCCCCGCCGACGCACGCCCCGCGCCCCTTGCCCGCGCCCGCCCCCGCCACCGACCAGTGCCCTAAATCCGCCCGCCCGCGGCAGAGCCGGCACAATCACCGACGCACCGCCACAACTACCACCTATCGATTCACACCAACTAAAACATAACACTGGCTGAAACGTGTAGCTATAAATAAATTAAAAAATAAAAACACGCGGTCATCCTAACCTAAAAAGTAAAAACTTCACGTAACGCGATCCCGATTTTTAGTCTCATATTTGAGTTTTAGATTTGTTTCGAACTTCGAACTTGTAAATAAGATCGTGTTTCTGATTACTGATGAGTTCGCAGGATTAATAGGCCGTTTTTCATTAAATGTTTTCGCCGCAGGAAAATGGGGATCCGGAGGAACAAAGCCTGAGCTACATAAAGCTCGGGTCGTAAATAAAAAAGAAGCTACGCGGTGTCTACGAGGCTACGCCGCTGCTACGTCAGTGCTACGAAACGTGTTAGGTCTACGCGTTTATTCTAGACTAGAGATGGAGAAATATAGTTGTTATTGTGATGAAATTGGATTTTTATAAAATGCATCATACTTTTAAAGATAAGGCATTCTTATTTGTGAAATTTTGTGCTCAGTTTTCGCCGTAAAACCTATAGTCCTGTCTTTTTGAAAGTGAAAGTTCCGAGTTTCTACCAAAGTTACCTATCGTCAGACAAACAGACTTTCTAACACGGTTTTAATATACGCATTTCCTATTTTACATTCATACCTATAACATCTATAAATATAATATCACAACACGTTTGGCCAAGACGTTATAATGTTCGTGGACGTGAGCATTGCGGCGGATTCGACCCGGCGACCACCCGATCGCGTGACCACGCTTGCCGCATTGTTTGCTACCACCAATATGCCCGGCTACGTAATGTATTGTCGCCTAGGGTGAACGTACTACCTCATATTGAGTTTAAAAGTACGGGCTGAAAATTTTGTCTACGTTTTTACTTCCATGCTGGACTGAGAGGGATAGAAAATCATAGAATGCATCTCCTCCTGGGCATTCTGTAAAAATCAGCTAAGGGATTCGAGGGCTTCAGTATTGAAATTTAGGCTACGCTCGATGGGCTGTCCTACAGCAATGTACAGATCTATCATAAACAACCTTCAAAACCTGTCAGATGTGGCGTAACGACCTTTGATTGGGTCGTTAACTCTTTGCCTACTCCATTAGGGATAAAGGCGTGATTATATGTATGAAGAGAATGAAAAATATTACCTCATTTAAAAAAATGCACATTTTGATTTTAATAATCGAGTTAAAAGTATATAAGTTATTGATTTGAGTAGTCAATATTTACTAAAATGTGACGTCATAACTCACAATTTTCATACAAAAAAGCGTTTTTGACATTTCATAAAAAGTTGCTGATTTGACTAATAGTTGGAAAGTAGCCAATAATACATATAGGCACGTAACCTTCCATCCCGTTTTTTTTTGACTCTACGTCGCAGCTAATATCACACTCTGTGCGGATGCTTACAGCGTCCGGTTGGTTTCCGATACGCGATTATAGACCCTAATCGCATCCGGCCTGGCCCGCACGTAGCACGCTCAATTTCAGCGCAATCATCGGGGAATGCTCATAGCCATGCCCATGCCCATTGGCAAATGGAACCTCAGTCTATATCCCACTGCATCTTGGTCTTGACTTACTTATAGTGTTGGTATGCTGAATGTTATTCTACAATGCAGATGTTGTTCAAGATCATAGGTACAATGTTGTTGCATACTCGTACCTAGATATCTATGAAGTAATTCTAATTCATCTCCCTGGCCTTATCCTGTGTTTCACGGGGTCGGCTACATAATCTAGGGGATTGAAAGAGGAAACTGGCAATTAACAGAGCGACTGCCATGTGACCTCCTAAACCCAGAAGGGAAATCAGATCCAATCCTAGATTAGGCTTTTGCCAGGCTAGTGGCCAACCCAGCTGTCAGAATTTTCGACCAGCCAATGGCCTCTGACATGGTTTTACAACTAATATCTACGATATTAACCGGGACCAAAGGCTTAACGTTCATTCCGAAGCACGGAAACGCGTTGAAGATCAAGATTATGCCAATCTACACATAGCTTCAATTCAAATTCTTTCTCCGTAAAAAGATGGTAAAAGTAACGACAAGCGAAAGTTTTCCGGCTTTCAAGTAAAAACCGGAACGCTGAGCTCTAATCGGATTTCGTTTGCTTATCCTTTGCAGCCGCAGCCTCCTCTGCAATTTTATATTCCCTGCAAAGGGACACTTTAGAAACTTCATCCTACCTTCTACTTATTGGTGCACTTATATATTTTTGAAAATATTACCTTCCCTTTTTTGCACACACCTACTAAGAAACTCAAAGGTTGTGTGTAACCTAATGTAGGATTGTGTCTGGTTTCCCTTCTGCGTTGAGGAGGTCAGATCGCTCTGTGTAAAAACCAGTACCCTCATTCAATCCCCTAGATTAGGTAGCCGACCCCTTGAAATACGGGAAAAGGCTAGGAAGATGATGATTACCTTCTCTTTTTTCTCATAATTGTATTAATTATTACATTCATTCACGCCCCCATGTTACAGGGTAAACACGTCTATGACTAGATAAATCCGGTTTTGCTACGGATGTAAGGATTTTAGATGATGCTTCCAGTCATTGTAGGGACGTTTTGTTACACAATTTCCTACAACACTCTGAAACCTTTATATCCCCTGGTTTTCACAAAATGTCACAGGTCATTGTTAACAGTACGTATGTAACTTGAAATTTTAAACTACACTAAATAAAAAGTACCTATAACACATAGCGGCTTCCATAAGCTATTACGAAATTACCTACCCAATCAAACTGCCTCTGTGGTCTAGTGGTCTAAGCTGTGGGCTTACGATCCGGAGGTCCTGGGTTCGATTCCCAGGGGAGGAACACAAAGTTGATATTTGTTATCACTTTGTGAGGTTTTCCCCAGTTTGGTTAGGACATTGCAGGCTGAATCACCTGATTGTCCGAAAAGAAAAAAGATTCCGTGCTTCGGAGGGCACGTTAAGCCGTCGGTCCCGGTCGCTGTCTTTGATAGTCGTCGATACTGAAACCATGTCAGAGGCCTATAGCTGTGCTACTAGGCGGTTTGAAAACTCTGACACCACGGTTTATCGGGTCGTTGTTAGACTCGAAAATCCACTCGCTAAGAAGGAGACCTACCCATCATAAAATTTGAGTGTGAAATTCCGCTCCGCGAGCAGAGTCAAAGTTGTCTAAGTCTCCGTACTTAGTTGGCCGCCAAGTCCTAACGACCCGCGTTGGAAACTCCTCTGCAGTAATTCCCATTTTGGGTTCAAAGAACTGACGTCAGCTGAACAAAAATGTTTTTCTTTTGTTCCATAGAACCACGAGACTTCGTACTTAGTTGCACGTTGCGTTGGCAACTCCTCTGAAGTACCTACTCCTCATTTGTTCTCTAATGTTTTAACTTATGTTAGTTTAAAACGCTAGTTGATTAATTACTCAGTGGTCAGTTTGTTTGTCAAAGTAAAGTAAAGGCCAATGACAGGTATGTCGTTTTAAGTCGTGTCGTTTGCTACACCGAATTGCTACTAATATTAATTTTCCTTTCTTAATAAATCAAAGAAAAAGCGGAGGCTATGTGGAGGCCTTTGCCCTGCAGTGGGACCATTACAGGCTAAAAAAACATAATTCTTAAGACAATAGGACTCTTTGTATATTTTGAAAATAATTGTTTGCCAACTTCGAAGTATTAAATGTTTGAATTAGGTTGCGAATACTTGTATGTTTTTCTGTGGACAAATAAAAGAACCGATTTCGTCCAGCTGACGTCAGTTCTTTGGAACAAACGGGAACCACCCGGAAACTCGTCTGAAAATGTGCCAAACTTACTCCACACACCTACGCCTACCAACTTGAGTGCAAATAGTTTATCGTATCGCTTTGTGGACAGTGTTGTTTATGTTGCTAAGCTGCCCAGTAAAGGTTCTTTACCTTCTCATGCAAATACTAATTGTCTCTAGGTACCTAGTATACGGGATGCAAGGGACAGCGTACCAGAAACTGATAAGGCTTGCTCAGTCAACGAAACTAAACATCTTTCACCAGGTTTCTTTTTTCAGGATATTAAAAATGAGGTACTTTTATATGGATGGGACAACGGGCGGCATATTTATGAATGAATGTTTTTGCAAAGATGTAGAGAGATTTGTACTCTTTTTTAAACTAAGTAAAACGTTTTAAACACCGAAACAGAATTAATAAATTCTCAGCACTTTATTCAAACATCTTTGCATTTGCACGAAAACAATACAAAAGTTAATTGTAATTAGATGTTCGATTAACAACTATATCAACATTAGACAATCTGTGAGGATTGAGCGATTTGACTGCCGGCAACGTAGTTGACCACAACGTTCAACCAGCCCTTCAAGGTGGACAAGAGACTGGGCTCACCGGCGTTCACGTTCATTGACACCAGGCCGTTGTTGAAGATATCGCCAGTCTGTGGTTCAGGTTGAGGAACTGGCTCGGGAATCTCAACAGCCTCAGCGACTTCAACAGGCGCTTCTTCAGGCACCACCTCAGGAGCTTCAGGTTCGGGATCCACGACCGGTGCCACTACCACTGGAGCTGGGGCTCCAGGAAGGACAACTGACTCTGGGATAACAGGAGTTTCAGGGAGGACAACAGGGTCTGGGATAACTGGGGCTTCAGGAAGGACAACAGGGTCGGGGATAACTGGGGCTTCAGGAAGGACAACAGGGTCTGGAATAACAGGGGCTTCAGGGAGTACAACGGGGTCAGGGACGGCAGGAACTTCAGGAAGGACCGGAACAGGCTCAGCCTCTGCAGCAGCGGCAGCTTCTGCTTCAGCGGCGGCGGCGGCTTCTACAATACCCTGAGCAGTGAAGGGATGAAGCACGTTGGACGTCGCCACTACTTCTCCGTTTACTTTCTCCTGAGCGTGAATGTCGACGATGTTGCCGAAGTCCAGAGCCTGACCCTCGGGGACGCCGTTCACGATCACTTCGATGTTGCCGTCAGCTTCATCGTCAGGGATGGGGATGGCTACGGCCGCAGCCACGAAGAAGGCCAGAAGGAACAGTTTCATTTTATTTAAATTTTACCTGTGAAAATTTAAATATCCTTAACAATTTTCGGCACTAGCATGTTTTTCAAAGAAGAACTTGAATTTTGGAAATATGGTGATTTGCAGTCAAACTTCATTTGGATTTTATTTTGACATAAACATTACTCTAAAACTTTCTTCTACAGATTAAAATTAATTGAAACTTTGTTATCTTTTTTATAAGTTATTATTATTAGTTCCTTTGAAGGAACTAGTAGGACGAAAAAGTCACTAAATTAATATGCCGTATAACCACAGCGTATAACCTTACGAACTACGAATTAATCAATATTTAAAAGATGTTGATAATATCACGCACCTGTGGTACCAGCAATACTCGATTGCTTTATGACGAAGATACTTATTTTGTCAAAAGTTGAATTTTATTAGAAGTTGTATATCACAGGATTTGGATAATTCTCCTAAACTCCTAATTTAATTACAGATTATTTGATACGCTTTTATTGACCATAATAAAAAGATAAACTATTTGCTTATCATCTTCCTTATTCAGGTACGTAAACATAAAACCATTTTATTTACATTCTCTTTGTACGTAAACGTAAACGATCTATCAGCCCCCGTAGCATGCAGCCGCGATAAGGCCGTGATAGCCATTTTATCACACATTTTATCGCATCTATCTGTCAAAATGTATGGGAGTTTGACAGATAGATGCGATATATTCGTTATCGCGCGGTGGCATGCTACAGGGGCTGGTGGGGGTTTTTGGATGGTTTTTTTTTTTTTTTTTTTGGCAATCGTCAACCCAAATTTGGGGACACTTCTGCCAGTCCAATGGAAACTAATTTGTACAGTCGCATGCAACCTCATCACATGGTGTGCACTTGGATTCTATGTTTTTTATCATACCCAGTCCAAAGTCTAACACATCTGCTGATAGTTATTAAAGGAATTATATTCCAGAATTTCAGATTAAATTACATACATACATAAAATCACGCCTTCGTAATGGGGTAGGCAGAACAAAAACTACTTAAACAAAGGTCGTTTCGCCTCGTCTGACAAGTTTTGAGGTTTATTTCAGATGATTATGGACTTATATTGCATCCTGGACGGGAGTGATAGAAAATCATAGAATGTTCCAGCTGCATCTCCTCTCGGGCATACTGTAAAAACCAGCTAAGGGATTCGAGGTTTTCAGTCAGATTAAATTATAGTTGAAATCTCAGGCGATTGCTTTGTACTTTGTCACAGAATATATAATAGTACTAGGACTTTGTTCCCACCTACTTCATTTCGAGTAGGTACTAATTCTAGTAGGTGCCTTTCAGTGTAATACTTCTGTCAGATTAAATTATAGTACCTGTACTTCTCTACATATTCTGTGCCCACTATTCTGATTTAGTTCAGCCTAGTGTTCTAGTTTACAAAGAATTAAACTTTAACTCGGAAGTCTTAAGAATGTTATTGGATTCTTTTTAAAACTTAGACATTGCAGAGACTTGCTCAGAAGCAATCACTGAGTATGACATGACGAGTTGGTTTAAGAGTTTTCTATTCGGGAAGACCTTCTAAAGTAATTTACTTGTATTAAACTTGAATTGAATTTCATACTTTTTTTGAACTCTTCAAACTACTTTGTACTCATGAACTTATAATCATAGTTTTCTTTCCTCAGAGCCACGCAGTAAAGTACTTATACACTAATATCTCGTACTTATACGCATAAGAGTTAGAAATACATAGTATTTTTTTATCTAGCCCTATCACCCCTAATCAAACTTACAAACCTTACACGTCTTCTTTTTCAGAGCCCTGAAAAATATAACACTAAAACCATACGAGCTCCTAAATTCAGCTAACGTATTCGGAACATACGGTTTCCTACGGGCCACAGCTCGCTTGCCTTGCCTGTCGGTAGAACAGTACGGCTACGCTTATTATGATTGTGAGCGGGGGCGTTGCATGTTGGAAGAACTATCAAAAATGGTGATGCCGACGTTATTTCTTCTTTTCGCCACATTCAAAATAAGAGTAGCCGTACTGTACAGGCAGCAGCGGCTAGCCTACCAAGTTGGGGGCTTGCCAAGTTTCGGGGCTTCGCCGTTTTAAATAATACAAGTTTATTTAACAGAAACATGTTTATTTTTCATTATGAATGGTGGTCGCTGCTTGAGTTGAAAATTTTGATGAATATGAACAATTAGTATTTGCATGAGAAGGTAAAGAACCTTTACTGGGCAGCTTAGCAACATAAACAACACTGTCCACAAAGCGATACGATAAACTATTTGCACTCAAGTTGGTAGGCGTAGGTGTGTGGAGTAAGTTTGGCACATTTTCAGACGAGTTTCCGGGTGGTTCCCGTTTGTTCCAAAGAACTGACGTCAGCTGGACGAAATCGGTTCTTTTATTTGTCCACAGAAAAACATACAAGTATTCGCAACCTAATTCAAACATTTAATACTTCGAAGTTGGCAAACAATTATTTTCAAAATATACAAAGAGTCCTATTGTCTTAAGAATTATGTTTTTTTAGCCTGTAATGGTCCCACTGCAGGGCAAAGGCCTCCACATAGCCTCCGCTTTTTCTTTGATTTATTAAGAAAGGAAAATTAATATTAGTAGCAATTCGGTGTAGCAAACGACACGACTTAAAACGACATACCTGTCATTGGCCTTTACTTTACTTTGACAAACAAACTGACCACTGAGTAATTAATCAACTAGCGTTTTAAAACTAACATAAGTTAAAACATTAGAGAACAAATGAGGAGTAGGTACTTCAGAGGAGTTGCCAACGCAACGTGCAACTAAGTACGAAGTCTCGTGGTTCTATGGAACAAAAGAAAAACATTTTTGTTCAGCTGACGTCAGTTCTTTGAACCCAAAATGGGAATTACTGCAGAGGAGTTTCCAACGCGGGTCGTTAGGACTTGGCGGCCAACTAAGTACGGAGACTTAGACAACTTTGACTCTGCTCGCGGAGCGGAATTTCACACTCAAATTTTATGATGGGTAGGTCTCCTTCTTAGCGAGTGGATTTTCGAGTCTAACAACGACCCGATAAACCGTGGTGTCAGAGTTTTCAAACCGCCTAGTAGCACAGCTATAGGCCTCTGACATGGTTTCAGTATCGACGACTA
>JARACY010002963.1:0-37320 GCA_029255725.1 Scrobipalpa atriplicella | reverse complement strand
AACAAGTGAAATAGTAGAGCAATCGTAAACAATCCAATAGATTTATTTTTTCATTGCAGTTCTGTGGATAATGAGCTCAGTTTGAAGAAAACAAATCCATTAATGAGTGGAAGACCAATTTGCTCGGCGACAACTAAGAAAAACAACGTTTGATTGTTGTATAAATCTTAGAAATGCCTTGATTCACGAGAAATAGTCAACAAATTGGTATTTTTCTGCTCAGAAATTAACAGGACAAAAAGGTGTACTACTTTTGTTTATTTTTAAAGTTTAAGTAATTGATTCCTATTAGTACCGTTGAAAGTTGACCCTTACAAATTCAGTTATAGCGTAAAACCCGATGACAGTGTGTATTTCTTACTACATTATTGTATTGAGAGCAATATTGCGTATGGACTTGACAGGCTGTTTAACTGGTAGTGAACTGATACGAACTCAAACTCGCCGTCAGTCTCAAGAGCTGATTGATAAATTAATACATGCCAATACCTTCACAAGTGTATCATATAGATTTATTTTTCTTGAGTATCTACAGTACTGATTTAGGATGGTAGCTGCAACAGATTGCCATTCAGAAGGAAAACGTATCTGAAATGTTTAGAAATTGCACCTGTTGCAGCTACCTACCGTCTTACAGTTTTTCGAGTACCTATAGTAGATATATATGTCTTAAGTAAAAAATGATGGAAATAATCTCAGATTAAAAACTCTTTGTACAGTAGGTAGGTGAACTGAAAGGCAGTAAACTGAACATTCCATAAACTGGTTTAGCAAGTACATAATACATTAAGGGTGTGTATGACTTGCTTTGTGAGCACATGGTGTAAACATTGTAAATATTTCAGAAGCCAAATACTACCCAGTATTTCGTTTGTTCAAATACGGCTAACATTCACCCCAGTGCAAGTGAAATGTAAACCAATATTTACTACACGTACTAATAAAATTGCGCTTGGTTTTTGCAGCGAAAATAACGAACAGAAGCTATATAGGTTAGTCCAATCAATTTAGAATAAAACCAGTGTACGAGTAGATTGGAACCGATATAATTTCAGCTGGGTTGTAGTCTATTACCTAGGTACACCTGGGCCCTGATTCTCCTATTTTGACAATGACAGAAAGTTAATAATTAGGAAGCTTATGGCTAATGGCGACAAAACGCTGTATCTAAAGAGTACATTGAACGATTTGTTCCAAAAGAAAAACTAAAGTGTTTAAAACAATCAATGTATAGCAAATTCGTTTTTGTGTGTTCGAAATCATTTTGACAAGTTCGAACATCGTTCATTCAAAATTGAATGAAATTTCAGAATACGGACACGATTACATGTCAAAAATTAAAAATTACAAAATAGCTTTTGACTTATTGTGCAACCCATTTTGTAATTCTTAATTTTTGACATGTAATTTTTAATATTTGACAGAATTATTAAAAGATTCTTAATTTTCTTATAAAATTCAAGCCCTTGCACTTTGAATTACAAAAAATTGCAGGAAGAATGCCCCGAATCAAGGTTTATCCTCTGCTATAAAAATGAAATTGAAGTTCTATATAGTTTCGGCCAAATCGAGAAAACTTGTATCTCTTTTTGAATAATTCAGTAATTATAGTACATATTACTTTGAAATGTTTCATTTAGATGCTTTAAAGCATACAAATGTAAATAACATAAGCTTTCTGTTCATTTTATAATGGAATCAAACAAAAATGTAAATAATAATATTTGAGGTTAGCACAAATACTGGCGTTGTTCAAAGTTTATTTATGTTTTGGTACATCCGCAATATCTTATTTTATAGAAAACAAGGCATTCTCCTACCAATAAGTGAGATTTTCTAGATATTTTTGTTAAATATTAACGAAGAAATTTTGGTACAGTTTTAGGGACTTTTTTGTACCATAGAGTAGAATACGTTACTTTTTACGAGAAAGTTTAAAATCGTTAATACCACTAAACTAGCGGCACTTTGTAAAAAAAACTTGCAAAACATTAAATTCAATTTTGAGTTATTGAAGTATCTGAAACAATTGCAAAAGTATTTAAAATAATGAATTTAACAGTAAATAGAGTACTGTTGTTATTGTGATAATTTGGGTATTAATAAGTGCAGGATAGTATTTCACTCGTGAAAAAATAATTATTAGGAATAATTTTTTCAGTCGATGTTTCAAATAATATGTTCATTTGGGGAATTACTATTTTAATTACAAAAAGGCGCTAGTGTTCTTGTAGCAACGCTCGAGCGCTCTCATCTGAGGCTCTCATAATAATCATAGACACATTATATAAGTAAGTGATGGTCGAGAGGGAGGGAGAAGTGAGGGCCACGAGAGAGGGGGAAGTGAGGGCCGGGAGGGAGAGGGAAGTGAGGGCCGGGAGGGAGAGGTAATTGAGGGCTGGGAGCGAAAAGGAAGTGAGGGCCGGGAGGGAGAGGTAATTGAGGGCTGGGATGGCTGAGGCTTTTAATATGACGAGTTTTAATGTATAGGTAGTCAGGATAGGTAGTAGTGAAGTACAACGGGTCATCTAGTAAACTATAGATGTTTATCCACAGAAGAGTAAATGGAGCTAGCGCGACTTCTCAAATCAGTGTGTTTATCTATGTAATGTAAATGTGACATAATAAAGAAGAGAGATCGTTCGTACGCTCATGATCGTATACATATTGAAGTAAGTTAACCCATATTAAAATAAATTTAAATAAAACCTTATTTACCATATACTTACTTATATAATGTGTCTATGATTATTATGAGAGCCTCAGATGAGAGCGCTCGAGCGTTGCTACAAGAACACTAGCGCCTTTTTGTAATTAAAATAGTAATTCCCCAAATGAACATATTATTTGAAACATCGACTGAAAAAATTATTCCTAATAATTATTTTTTCACGAGTGAAATACTATCCTGCACTTATTAATACCCAAATTATCACAATAACAACAGTACTCTATTTACTGTTAAATTCATTATTTTAAATACTTTTGCAATTGTTTCAGATACTTCAATAACTCAAAATTGAATTTAATGTTTTGCAAGTTTTTTTTACAAAGTGCCGCTAGTTTAGTGGTATTAACGATTTTAAACTTTCTCGTAAAAAGTAACGTATTCTACTCTATGGTACAAAAGTCCCTAAAACTGTACCAAAATTTCTTCGTTAATATTTAACAAAAATATCTAGAAAATCTCACTTATTGGTAGGAGAATGCCTTGTTTTCTATAAAATAAGATATTGCGGATGTACCAAAACATAAATAAACTTTGAACAACGCCAGTATTTGTGCTAACCTCAAATATTATTATTTACATTTTTGTTTGATTCCATTATAAAATGAACAGAAAGCTTATGTTATTTACATTTGTATGCTTTAAAGCATCTAAATGAAACATTTCAAAGTAATATGTACTATAATTACTGAATTATTCAAAAAGAGATACAAGTTTTCTCGATTTGGCCGAAACTATATAGAACTTCAATTTCATTTTTATAGCAGAGGATAAACCTTGATTCGGGCATTCTTCCTGCAATTTTTTGTAATTCAAAGTGCAAGGGCTTGAATTTTATAAGAAAATTAAGAATCTTTTAATAATTCTGTCAAATATTAAAAATTACATGTCAAAAATTAAGAATTACAAAATGGGTTGCACAATAAGTCAAAAGCTATTTTGTAATTTTTAATTTTTGACATGTAATCGTGTCCGTATTCTGAAATTTCATTCAATTTTGAATGAACGATGTTCGAACTTGTCAAAATGATTTCGAACACACAAAAACGAATTTGCTATACATTGATTGTTTTAAACACTTTAGTTTTTCTTTTGGAACAAATCGTTCAATGTACTCTTTAGATACAGCGTTTTGTCGCCATTAGCCATAAGCTTCCTAATTATTAACTTTCTGTCATTGTCAAAATAGGAGAATCAGGGCCCAGGTGTACCTAGGTAATAGACTACAACCCAGCTGAAATTATATCGGTTCCAATCTACTCGTACACTGGTTTTATTCTAAATTGATTGGACTAACCTATATAGCTTCTGTTCGTTATTTTCGCTGCAAAAACCAAGCGCAATTTTATTAGTACGTGTAGTAAATATTGGTTTACATTTCACTTGCACTGGGGTGAATGTTAGCCGTATTTGAACAAACGAAATACTGGGTAGTATTTGGCTTCTGAAATATTTACAATGTTTACACCATGTGCTCACAAAGCAAGTCATACACACCCTTAATGTATTATGTACTTGCTAAACCAGTTTATGGAATGTTCAGTTTACTGCCTTTCAGTTCACCTACCTACTGTACAAAGAGTTTTTAATCTGAGATTATTTCCATCATTTTTTACTTAAGACATATATCTACTATAGGTACTCGAAAAACTGTAAGACGGTAGGTAGCTGCAACAGGTGCAATTTCTAAACATTTCAGATACGTTTTCCTTCTGAATGGCAATCTGTTGCAGCTACCATCCTAAATCAGTACTGTAGATACTCAAGAAAAATAAATCTATATGATACACTTGTGAAGGTATTGGCATGTATTAATTTATCAATCAGCTCTTGAGACTGACGGCGAGTTTGAGTTCGTATCAGTTCACTACCAGTTAAACAGCCTGTCAAGTCCATACGCAATATTGCTCTCAATACAATAATGTAGTAAGAAATACACACTGTCATCGGGTTTTACGCTATAACTGAATTTGTAAGGGTCAACTTTCAACGGTACTAATAGGAATCAATTACTTAAACTTTAAAAATAAACAAAAGTAGTACACCTTTTTGTCCTGTTAATTTCTGAGCAGAAAAATACCAATTTGTTGACTATTTCTCGTGAATCAAGGCATTTCTAAGATTTATACAACAATCAAACGTTGTTTTTCTTAGTTGTCGCCGAGCAAATTGGTCTTCCACTCATTAATGGATTTGTTTTCTTCAAACTGAGCTCATTATCCACAGAACTGCAATGAAAAAATAAATCTATTGGATTGTTTACGATTGCTCTACTATTTCACTTGTTTTTTGTTTCATTAATAAAATCAAGTGAGAAAATAGAATGAAAACTTTTCTACACTGTCTGACAGGAACTTTAGATTCCTAAAATTTATTTTATTTAAAAACATTAAAAGATCATAATTATCACATATGTGTAATTTTGTATCAAAGTCAGCAGATGATCCCATTTCAACAAATATATTATCATATTTCAACAAACTGGCAGGATTATTAACTCATTTAAAATTGATCAAAAACATGAGTATTGAAATAATGTACTGTCCAGGATTAAAATAATTTATTTAATTCCTTTTATAACATATATTTCTAGAATAAATCCATCGTAAAATTGAATTTTCAATATAAACCTTTGAAACTATCGTGGAAAACCGATTTAAAGGCCAATAACCCCGAAAAGAAAAACTTTCTCGAGTCACGTAGGTAATGGTCAACAAAAATTCCATTTGACCGAATTGACATTTATTAAAGGGGAAATGAGGGTTCGACACATTCTACACTATCAAAAGTAAAGTTTCAAAGTTTGGTCCCAAAACGTGTTTTACCCGACTGCTTTTGAAAGAAGGGGGAACATTTTTCAATTGAATGTAGGCACTTAGTGCCTAACTACTTATTACTCCTGTGGCACAATATTAAACAGTTTGATGAATTACCGCGCTGAAAAAAATAAATAATACCTACCTATACAATAAACGCGTTCTGAGATTAACCTATAGTCTTTCTGTGTTAGACCGGAAAGAACAAAACATTGAGAAAAGCTTTGTATTGAAATAAAGTAGTATTCCATGGTATTCACTGAACAGATTCTTGTAAAAGTGGCAAATATTTTCGCCTCTTTTATTTGCTAATTTTTTTTACGTCGGTTATCTTTTTTGATACGACGCATTAA
Source organism: Scrobipalpa atriplicella (assembly GCA_029255725.1). NCBI lineage: Eukaryota > Metazoa > Arthropoda > Insecta > Lepidoptera > Gelechiidae > Scrobipalpa > Scrobipalpa atriplicella. The sequence continues at coordinate 31,423 of JARACY010002963.1, read as the reverse complement.
ACTTATAATTATAATAATATAGGTTTCATTTTACATACAAAATACCTCCACACTTTTGATCGCAGAAAAATACTGCCGGAAAGTATCCCAAATTACTACGGCCCGTATTTATAATCAGCTCTCAAGAGTGACAGCGAGTTTGAATCCGTATCAGAAATGTCATTTCAGTACAAAACGATCTGTCAAATCCATACTTAACTTAATATTGCTCTCAATCTTGAGATCGCTTTATAAATACGAGCCTACATGCATTTGGTGCGTTTACTATCTCAATCTCACAATATTACAATCTTTAGGCAGATTTAAACCGAATTTTACATGAATTTGGTTCGTGTCTATAGCAGCTCCGGCAAAAGATAATCGTAGCCCGTAACGTAGCAAATATACTACGCGCTACGCGCTACAAGTTCGTAGTCTTCAGCTACAAAATACTGTCAGCTGTTGAGCACGGACTTATTTTAATCAAACCACTGCTCTTATAACTTGTAAGAATAGTCGGGCTTATGAAACCAAGTTTATTGATTTTTGTAAAAATAAATTGTATACGTGATTAAGTATTATGGATATTAATTTAATTTATGGCAGGTAAAGTTATGATTACATGTATAATTTTGAATGACTATCTATAAAGCAAAAAAAATTACAAAATTTATTTCTTTAGTCATAATAATATATAAATAAGCTCTCCCTTTCAAATGAAACTAATTTTCTCATTAACTAGCCAATTCCAAGAACGAGTATTTCTCAAAAGGACCTAATCAATCGGCGGCACTGCATTTGTCAGGAGAATCGGCGAGTCCCTTCGTGAGGGGAATTCCTGATCACAACTATTTAGTCTGAAAAGAAATGCGAGGCAGTATAATAATGTAAGGTAAGATTTGCTGTCAAGATTTGATAGAATTTTAATTAGGTATATTAGCTTTGTGATATAAAAATATTAAAACAAAATCAAAATTGCACAAAAGTATGTTTATATAAATATAATTATACTTATTATAATAAATAAGTATGTTAAATAAATTAATTCAAAAGTGAACTATTATTAAATTTTATACGATACGCGGCGGAACCTTCATAATTATAATAAAAAAACTCGTTTAGTACGAAAATTACCCTCGGTTTGCCTCCGTGACTAGAATTAGGAAAACTAATAATATAATATAAGTTAAGGTTGATGAAATTTTCTGGTAGTTTTGTTTCAAAATTCTATGTAAAATATGCAAATTGTTTTCTATACTATTTTATTTTATTTTGTTTATTTGGGATAACAACACCTAACAGATTAATAGTTACATTAAAATATTTTAGCAAGTGAGAAGCCAATAACAGTCATCCTCTAAATTATACAAATAATACAAATGTTGAGAGCAGAAAATACACTAAGTAAGTACCTAATTTACTACATCAGTTTGTCGGAAGTAATATTTATCAGTAATTGAATACTATGACGGTTATTCTAGAAACGAGCATAATTCTTGAAAGTATTTGTATAAGTTTATAATATTCTGAATAATTTATCGTTGATCCTCATTGAATTTAGCATAGACCTATTATATTTTACCTATTATCATACCCATTATATTTTATTTTCACGAGATAATTTTGTAACTGATAATAGCAGACTGACATAACATAAATGATAATAGATTGAACAATTAAACACTGTGAAACTTAACACATTTTCTAGATTTTATTTTTCATCGTCAACTCTTCTTCTGTCACCACTGACAAGTCAAATGCGAACACATTTCAAATAATTAAAAATAATGTTTGAATTTTCCACAATTTATTTAATTTCTACCGTTGCTCGTGTTGGGTGTAACCCAAAACAAATATTAGCTATCTCCAATACAGGTAGTATCAAAACGGCGGTCGGGTCACATCAAAGGATGTTGCGCAAACATTTGTACTGGGTATAAACAGCCAATCGAGTGACAGCACACAGCACAGTATTTACCTGTCTGACTGTACTCAATATAAAGAAGATACATAAATATAGTTATATTGTAGTAGTTTTAATGTGTTAGCTATATAGTATTTCCAACCCGGTGTTAGAAAAAACTACATCAAAGTTTCATGTCTTTTAATCGAAAATCTTGTTTCTAAAATAAGTTTTAGCTATTAGAACTTAACTAATTTGCCAACAAAAATTAATTTTTGAAATGTGCTTTTCAATAAAAAGACATACAACTTTGACGTAGTTTTTTCTAGCACCGAGTTTGAAATACAATAGGCATTTTATAGCATATCTATTTCCTGTGGAGTTTTCAGTAAGCCACTGAGTGATTTGTTTTTCATCTTTCATCAACGTTACTTGCAGAAATCTTATCCATTATCAAAACGTAATTAATTTACTTCAAGCCTGTAAGAAAAAGTCTCAATCTCATACCCATTTTGTATTCTAAATAATATTAAAATATGTGTGTGTGTTCAATGTATTCAAATATCTATTTAATTTAATAATCTTAAAATTGTTTGCATTATTTTTAAAATAAACCTTTTTATAAAAATTTTTGTTTTCCATTCTATAAAATTAAACCTTATGACATCCCAGTCAAACTACTAACATGCTACTAAACTAGTAAAATCTTTTAGAATTTTACTATGTACCCATGTTATTATATAACGTTAAACTGAATAAAGTTTTATTAAAGTCATCGATTTATTATATTTAAATGTTTGGCAATTTTTTATTGCACCGCGACCAAAGGAAAGGAAAAAACTGGAAAGCTCTAGGTTTTTATAATTTCAAACACTTTTAAAACTAAAACAAAATTCCAAGAAAATTATAATCCTAAAGCATCTAATTTCATAAAACTGTTCTGGAAAATGTCAAAATGAATATCTTTATATTGAAAACAATTATCTTGAGTGAGTTCGTCTTTTGAAAACCCTCTCTATATGCTAATAAATAAATTTACCCTACGGAATTGATTTGATAGAATCGAGAGCGTTTTCATCGATATAGATATAGTAGGTACTTGCCTTTTTATTACAATACGTTCAGTTCATTTATTGCTATCGACGACAATCATTATATTATCGTATCTTAGCAGTAGTAGTAGTAATAGTAGGGTTAGAGCTAAGTAAAAGTTGAATTTTTGCAAAGTTTTCACCATTATTCTAGGGATAATGAATTTGTTATCCACTGTTTAAATCCTGAATCAATTTATTTTAGCATAAGAAAGTAGGTACTATACATCAAGTATTTCAATAATTATAAGGTTATTTCAATAATTTCTTATTACAGTTAGTGACTTCCAAAATGTATTCAAATATAGGATAAACTACCCTGTTGTTAATTCTCTACTCGACTCAATTTTGAATTCGTTTGATAAAGATACATTTCACTGGCACCAAAACTGTCTTCGTGTAAACGCACCTTCATAAAAGCCGATGGAAAGCAATTATCGTTGGTCTTCTTTGCTGCCTTTAGTGATCGTATGGGATTCCACTGTCCTCCAATGAGACGAGTATCTTCCGAGAAGCAGCCAAGAAGCTGGTTGTATTGGATGGATATAGATAACTAATTAAATAAGTAAATTAAATTGAAAAACGTACTTTAGAAGTGTTTATTATAATTTCTTGAACATATTTTTGTCAATTATATCCTTAAATCCATTCAATAATATGAATAAGGACTGAATAAAAGCTAGCACCGTTATCCCTAAACAAATTACTTACTTTACTAAGCGAGCTAACATGAGCCACAAGTTTGTCTGTTTCTATAATTATTATCTTTGGAGAGAAGCCAAAACACAACAGTATGGCTTTCCCGCTTACTCATGTGGAATTTAATTAACCTCTTGTCTTTCTTAAATGTTGGCTACATAGTTACTTAGTCTTTTTCTAACTGCCGCTGTTTTAGTGGTCTGAGCCACGGGCTCACGAGTCGGAGGTCCCGGGTTTGATTCCCGGCGGGGGACAAAAACTTTGTGCTGTTGTTTCTAGTTTGGTTAGGACATTGCAGGCTGATCACCAGATTGTCCGAAAAGTAAGGTGATCCATGCTGTTGGATGGGCATGTAAATAGTCGGTCCAGCGCCTGATTTTTCAATTAATCTGTCCCATCAGAATAAGAGATTGAAGGACTAGCGAGTACCTACACCTTGTTTGTTGCTCAAACACTTGGGAACTAAAAAATTGTCCCGCGCAGATGGTCGATCTCTGGAAGATTGGGCGCATTTACCGAAAATCGGTTGGCATTACTTCATTATTACTATCATGCGGGCCGCATGCTTGTCACTTTGAAAAAAGAAAAGAAAAGAACATATCCAAGCAGTCAAACAACAGCCGCAGTAAGTAAATGTTTTGTGTAGAATGATCTCTATTGTTTGTTCCACTGTATTGAAAACTACATAAAACTGTGGTTAAAATGCAAGCATTTTCTACGATTTCCTTAGAGACATCGAATAGCAAAGCGCACTGTATTTTTTTTGAAAGCGTAACATGATGACAATGGAAAATAGAATTGTGTAAAGTTCAAACAAAACATTAGATTTTTTAACATTGATCACAAATCAAATGTGGTAGGTAGCTCCCTAATCAGAGATCTGCTCGCCACAAATTGAAATTCCTTTCAACTAGATACCTGGCAGTCTACATTAGTTAAAAGAAACTTCTTGCTACGTCCACAGCTCTGTAGAATCGGTTACCAATACACGTGATTCAGCAACTAACCTGCGTATCGTTCAGCACCGAACGTTGTGTCCAACGCGTGGAGCCGATCTTTCCGCAAGTGCGCATTAATCCCAAAAAACCTTGTATAGTTATCACTTACCCCCAGTAATAGGTACCATAAACACTACGACCGAAGTTTCGGCCGTCGAAGGTTCCGCCACCGAACGTTAACCAGTGGTTTTGATCATTCGATAGCCTTCTAGCCTTCCACAATAATATAAAAAAGACCTATGTGCTGGGTGTTCCAAATTTCCATAGTGTAAACCAGATGACACGTGCTTTCTCGTCTGTCTCCGTCTTTGATGATAAACGGGATTCGGAATTTTGATTCTATAATGATATTACTTTATGTCAAAGTACCTATCGATTATTTAATTACATAATACATTATATTATACCATCTTCTCTATAGTTTGAATTGAATACGCAAACAGGCATTCCAGTTATTCCAATATCCGACCTGAAGCTAGTTATGCACACCAATCTACTTACCTACACGACTGTGAACGTGATTCCAATCTTAAACTTGAGGGATTATGGCTTATTATTCTTCGCCACAGAGACCAGATCTATGCTCTTGGAAATATTATGTTCATTTTCTTTTGAAGTAATAAGATCGGATTTAAAAAGCTTTTGTATTTTTAATTATGGCAATTGAAGCTTAGTATCGAATAGAAATTAAAAAGAACAGATTTAAAAGCATCTATGTAGTATAGGATAGGTAATTAGGATTTGTAGAGCCGTATTGTTATTTAATAAAAATGATATTGAAAAGATTCCATAGGTATGCCGTTTTCCTTTAACAAAAACATTACAAAGTATTTACGTATACCACGTGTAACGGGCTTCTTGTAACTACTATACCGGGTGTAAGGGACAGCGTACCACAAATAGATAGGGGTTGCTCGTCAATTTCCACAAGGAAATTCTTTCGGTAAATGAAAAAAAAAAGACTTTTCCATACAAATTGTCTGATCGAGGCGGTCATTTTGTATGGAAAAAAATCCTGAAAGAATTTCCTGCTGACTGAAGCAATCAGTTTGCGGTACGCTGTCTCTTACACCCGGTATAGTAACAAAAAATTCTTTGAATTTTCATTCGCGAGTTGTTTATGGCAACTCTGTTTACGAAAACATGTTTACTTGTTGTGTCATAAATCTTGCATCGGAAATAATGTATAGATATAGAAATGGGTTTTGACTATGAATCAAAGTTAACAACAAAAAAATAAAATATATCCCCTTATTTTATACACTGGGTAAGTTAGCTATACCTACGAATATTTCATCAGTTAATCTTGATATTCTTACAATTGTCAAACAGGCCGACAAAAAAAAATACGTAAAAAAATAACACGATTGAAATGATTAAAACTGACGAAAATTTTGTAAAACATTGCTAGCGTTTTAACCGAGACTGTTTGAGACACAATTTACTTGGGCGCGAATCATCTAACTATGGTAGTTGATATTCGTACTGTAAAGATACATACCGCGAGCCCAATTCAGTTCGTCCCATTTTAACAAGCTCAATCTGCATACTTACAACCAGCCTGCACTTCTTCCTTTTTTCATGTCCATTGCCAACATCGTAGGGTTCTGTTAATTGCGCCTTGCGAGCCTATTATTCTTTTTTATTATGTTTGGCAAGCTTAAAATTGGTAATGTCGGCAACAGTATATTATTAGTTGTACCTATGTAATTATTCTTCACCGCTTTTTGACTAAGCACATTTTGTTTTTTATGCTTATGATTACGAACAAATTTACTCAATCACTTTTTCAAACAACCTGTATAAATTATGTTTAAGAATGATTCTTTAAGCTTTCTGAAGTGTACATTTTTATACTTAGGTCATAAATCGTAGCCGTTGGTTTTGGAAACCTAAACCTTGTATCTTGTCTTCTGCTTTTCAAACGGGTTTTAATTTTCCTTAGAATATCGGACAAGTAACTAAAGCCAGCTCGTGGTAAAATGCACTCCCCACACTCCCTGTTTGCTTTTGCAAGGAACACCGCACCTATTAAATCTCTGGTATTCTGATATTTGGTCCACCTATCGTATAAAAGCTGAGATGGTGTTCTCGCAATACAGTTGTGGCGAATCACCGCCTGCCGGTTTGATGTAGTATACCTACAACCCAACTAGCAAAATTGTGCAAAATCGCAAGATCTTATCGCTACATAGAGATATTAAAGTTGTAAATAAGTAACGCTTATGGCTGCTAGTGATATATATGTGATATGAGACACCAGATAGCTGTATAACAATATACAGCCTAATTGGGATTATAACCTACGATATAAACGTTTACATAGCTGCCTTTTACATTACATATAACACTGTTGTAAAATAGTATACTCAAAACCTCAATTAGAGCAGTTATGATGTATATTAGTGTTTTCATGATACTACTATAACGCAAATATGAACTTATGTGGCTCTGCTATCATTGATATATAGCCAGTGTTATATTAGAATCTTTGCAGCTAACTAGTGATATAATAGATGTCACAGTAGCTGTTTTATCACAGATATGCTCTATATGAACATCCACTATCGCTTGCGTTATATTAATGATAACTGAACCTTTATTACCACTCAATAGATGTAATGCAGCATAATATATTTCTCATTTATCACTGGCAATATATTAACTTTCTTATCTCTAATATAACGCTAAAAAGATGCATATTTATTCAAAAATGGGCGTATATGTCACCTTTCTGCTGCATATTGGATTTCTTGACATCAAATTGTAGCAAAACATTATTTTATGGCTGACGGTGACGATATTTTATTTCACAAGTTTTTATTTTTCCAAGTTTGTGCAAAAACATGGATCAAAAATGGAGTAATTACAAGAAAGGTGGGTCTTATAAACGCAGAAGAAGGGAAAGAACATTGAATTTACCGGACTATATCAAAGGTTTATTTAATTTGAACCTGAGGAACCCTAAACACCGTAATGGCGGCGAGATGTTGTATATCTTCTGGTTAGCAGCTCCCTTAACTCTAATTAGTTGTATATAGATGTCTTTGCAAATACCTAATTAATAAAAATATTTAAATTTTAATAAATATTATTAATTCGAGGGGGGCATTAAAAATACAGTAATAATATGGTACCCATTTATCAGTAAAATTGTAAGCGCATATGAATTTCACCTAAAACTTAAAATATACGGTCAATTTTTACCGATGGATTTCAAGATGGAGGAAATTATAAAGATACTTACCAATATTATTGGTTTTAATTTAATAAAATCCTGTCAGAGTTCCAAATCACGCACAAGTCCGCACAAAACAAAAAAAGTGTTATTATAGAATCCCAATCAACAATTTGTAATCAAATTATTGTAAATCAGCGTTAGCTGCGACCCTTCTGTTTCCTAATTGTGACACAATTGAATTTTTGACACTGATTTAACACCAACTAGCTCAGAAGGACACAGATATACAAATGATTTGTTTCCCGGTAGTCCTAAGCGGAGCTTTAATATATCTAATATATCTCCTAATAGCCATTAAAGTGGGGCCAAATTCGCATGATATAAGCTTGTTTACAATAGATATGCGACTGTTTCTACAGCTGATATACAGCTAATAATAGCTGTATATCGAAAATTTTGCTAGTTGGGAAGGGAAACATCAGGATATTATCTGGACAACTTTTTTTTACTTGATAGCAAATCAAAAACTGAAAAGCAACTGAACTTTCAAAATAATAAAAAATATAAAAATAAGTATCACTGAGAATTTAAAACTGGTATTAGAAGAAAGAAAGAAAAGATTTTAAGCACGTCGCTTACAACAGTAATGGTAAAGTCATTCTCGTATCCAGATATAACTACTTTAGTACATTTATAGGTTATGTAGCGCATATCAAGTGTAGGGGCAGCTTTCCACAAACTGATAATGGGTTGCTCTGCTCTGTCAAGAAAATTAAACAATTTTCAACAGAAAAATCTTTCAGGAAATAAATAAAATATTGACTTCCCCTCCCCATATAAAATGACCACCTCGCTTGGACAGTACTCAATTTTTTTTTAATATTCAGAATGCATTTTCAGTTAAAAGTTGTTCAGTTTACACACTTTGTAAAACTAAATACAACGAAAATGTAAGCTTTTAGAAATATCAAATTTCATGTAGGTAGCGACAAATGGTCACTCTACTCCAAAGAGGCTCTATTAATAGGAAGCTTAAGAAGAACTAGTATAGAGAAAACTATTACCTTTATCACAAAGTGTTAAGAACCCTGAGACACAGAATACTAATTCCACAGCTTTAGGTGCTTGCGGTCGAGCGTACATGTATGCTGGAGTAATTTTGCGCAGCCACATCTTTGTAAAGGTAAACTAGTTGAATACCTCTTGTATGTAGTACAATATAGAGTTTCTAACGAGCTGCAAGGAGATCGGAATTTGTTTTCTATGTACAGTGTGATATTATTTAACGTTTTTACCCAATTTTGCGGAAGTTCATTCTATACAATTCTAATTTATTATTGTTTGCTTGCAATTTGTTCAAAAATACTTCATTGCGTAGATAGAAAGACATGGACATACCTAGTAGGTACTAGTAGGTAGGTACCTAACCTACTTACCTTGTACCGGGAGTAACACGGGGCGGGTGATCTATCTCTTTAGTTATCATGTTTTTTATTTTATTCGTTATCTATAAAATATTCTAATTAGATGTAGTTTTTTCAAATAAATTGCCTGTAAAGAATCAAAGAAAATTCATTGGCTAATATTTAAGTATTTACCTATTAACCTGCAGGTATGCTTCACACCGGAAGAGTAAAATAAAAAATAATTAAAGAGTGTATTCAAAACTTTAAAGTTAAGTGAACTAAATCCTTCCGTATCATTCACTGTCCTTAACTTCTTGTCCCTAAAAGGATTGCTTGTCTCATAGTTTGTCATTGTCACCAACAAGGAGTCTATACAGACTGGCTTCAGCTTATCTACCATAGGATAGCTGTAATTGGCAATTATATTTTAAGGGTCAGATAGTTCTCTCAAAGATATCGACAATACCAGCCACAACAGTTAAATGCAGGACATGGGCCTTTGGGCGTCGTCCCCAAACTGACGGTGTGCACTATAGTCTCAATTCCCCTAATTGTGTAAGGGACATTTTAACGAATAATAGTCAACGACTATTAAAACTGATAATAGTCAACGATACTTTTAACAATTCATAAAGAAATTATTTCAGGAAATAAAAAACAAGTTTTGCTTCCCCATTCAAATTATTTGATTAAGGTGGTCATTGTGTATGGGCGAGTATTTTTTTTTTCATTTCCTGAAAGAGATTTCTGGTAAAAGTTTTTCAGTTACGTGAGCAACCTCTATCAGTTTGCGGGAAGCTATCCCTCACACCCGGTATTACTCCAAATTATTCAATTCCCGATGGTACTATAAATCTGAATGGACTGCAGAGACTTTTCTCATGAATCACCGCAATCAGTATGATGCAGTCAGGTAGCAGTTTGTCTACAAAGCTCACTTGAAACTTGCTAATAGTCGATGTAAATCGGTCGTGTTGTTGTTATTGAACAATGACTATGGATTTAGGACAGGGCCTCGACACACAAACAATCTACAAATTTATATTGACAAGTTGGAACTTAAATTAAAGCTGTTGGAGAGCGCTGGTTCGTATTGAAGTCGAAAATAACTAAATTTTTAAAAACATAAAGTGCTTATTACTTCATAACAAAGTGCTCCACAAGACAAAAGTTATAGAAAAATACACATATATGTAACTACAAAATGTGATTGGATTCTCAACTTTCCTTTCCTTGACGGTTTAAGGGTATGCCCAAGGCATCATAAAGTAACTATTTAGTACAAGGACCTTAGAAAAGCTGTGGATAGTCTGAGTCGTTCATTATCTTGGCACTTAATGAAAATTGTAAAGTCGTGACCCCATTGCGAGCGGTCGAGTGTTGTGGCAAAATAAAAACTTTAATTACTTGCTCCAACACTTTCTAGCTAAAGTTTACCGCTTAGCAGCTAATAGAAAGAATAAAAGTGCACTTAATAGTAAACTGATTAAAAACTGGTTGAGCAAAACTTTAAGAATTAAAATCCAACACTAAACTGAGACTAAATCTAGTGTTTTTTTTACATTCCTGAAAGGTGACGCCAATTTAGATGGCAGATGGCAGAGGAAATGTGCAAGATAATGCGGAAAAAGTTTAAAACCATAGAGTATAAGTCACCTGTCGTTTTCCAATCTTATAATTTTAAAAGAGAGAGACAGCTTTTAATTTTAGCTTCAGCGATGGCACCTAGAATTGGGCCCAGTATGTAATTATTACAACGTTTGACAGCCAGGCACCATATCTATACACGTAGCTATTATATATGACGTATCTATTACAAGTATATTGTACCTATAGAACAGATAGGGGGAAGAGTCCCATATCACACCAAAACTTTAACGCAATTAGTTAGATCATAATGGGTAGTAAATAAATGGAAACCGTTTTGATGTAGTCAAAAAGGTATAAAATACAACACAAAGACATTGTTTCCAATATTCAGAGTGCTTACTTGGAATAGCTCGGGATCAATTTTGATTTTCCAAGATTGTTTTTACTTAGACTTAATTTGATACTTGGAATTAGACTTTGCCAATAATCCTTCACGAGCATAAAAATATTATTATAAAAATACCAAAAATAAATACCGCGTACTTTCTAAAAAGAGGTAACTCATTGTTTTGTTTAAGCATAAAATAATAGTTTCTTTTGGAACTTATATTGGAACTTTCACCTAATATTAAGTACACTATAAATATAAGTTTTGAGACTTTCGCGGTTGTTCACTGCAATTAGATTTTTGTTATGAACGGGATTATTACCACGATTATGTTTATTGTTACCTCGATATTTCGGAGTTGTTTCAAACTCCATGGTCACGAGTAGACTGGCGATGCGAATGTTGACGTCTTCTAAGGGAAACCATATCGGTCTACCCTCTTTCGGACCGGAAATGGATACAGTGTGAAGGTTCCACCAACAAAACGCACACCGAAGGCGAGGGCAGCAGAAGTGCAACGACAACCAGCGTTTTTGCCTTACGTGAAAGGGGTAACAGATAAAATAGGCAGGTTATTGGGGAAGTTCTCCATTAAAACTGTATTTACTCCCTTCACCAAGATAGCAAAACTGCTTCGTTCACCTAAAGACCAGCTGCCTTTTCAAACTCCGGGCGTCTACAAAGTTAATTGCAGCTGTGGGAGCTCGTACATCGGTCAGACCAAGCGAACCATTGTCGACCGCATGAAGGAACACATTCGAGCTGTGAAAAACAATGATGCCCGGACGTCGGCCATTGCTGAACACCTTAATCAAACCGAAACGAACCACTGGATTGAATTACATAACCCCCAAGTACTGTCGACGGAACGCCACTATATACCGCGTTTAGTGCGAGAAGCAATCGAGATCACGAAATACAATAACTTTAATCGTGAAGATGGTTTTAAACTGTCCGGTGCGTGGAATCCAGTGTTAAACGTTTACAACCGCAAAAATGATTCGAGGTCGAAATCGCGAGTAGATACCGTGAGTGTAGTGTGTCGTGAGAAACTAGTGAGTGACAATGGTAGAAGTCAAAGTGAACGCAGTCGTCGCGTCCGAAAGAGGGTAGACCGATATGGTTTCCCTTAGAAGACGTCAACATTCGCATCGCCAGTCTACTCGTGACCATGGAGTTTGAAACAACTCCGAAATATCGAGGTAACAATAAACATAATCGTGGTAATAATCCCGTTCATAACAAAAATCTAATTACACTATAAATAATTTTGTTTCTCTTTTGGAATCTATTTCCAACTTGGCTACTAGCATTACCTAGGGCCATAGATGGAATATTAAACATGATAATAATTGATAATCTAGCATTAACCTATATGGTACTAATCTCAAATAGGTACACGTACAACCCAAATTACTATTTCATCAGAAATTCAAGGAATTAAATAGAATAATGGGCTAAAAAATTAAATAAAATTAATTCTGTAACACTTAATTTTAAACTTTCACTGTTATTTTCACAATAAATATGAGATATTTTACGGGAACTAAAAAAAATCCAAAACCAGCCCAGAATGTTTTTTGAAATATAATCACAGCGAAAACATTTTCACTCAGTGGCAAGAATAAACAGTTCCTTTATTGGCACAAACCCAGGCCGGATCAATGTTCTTTTTTTAAACGCAGGCTTAGCCAGGCATCCACATCCAATTTTTTTGGATATTGACCAATTCGTCCAATGGCAAAGGCATTGAAACTTCCCAGTGTGCAATCGACACCGCTTTGTGATGTCAACGAAAACTAACCGGACGCTTTTCAATTTTGAGTTCATTGACGATTTTTCAGTTGCATATGCTAGGTTTGAGCAATATTTTGATGCAAGTGCTCTAACCACGTCAACATCGTCGTTGTAACCTAACTTGGTAACATACCCATTCAAATTGTAAATTTGGCGATGTAATCTGATTTTTAGGAAGTATTGTATTTTTCTCAAGTTCTGTTCTAACTTATTGGTGCCACTGATTTGAGAAGTCGCTGTGAACGCTAGCTCCCAACGCCCTTTACTCTTCTGTGACCTAATGATACGTACTTGTTTACGCCAAGATAACGTCAAATTCATTGACTAAATAAAAAGAACAAATATGAGAACGAAATTAATAAAAAAGAAAGATAAAAAATGAACAACGCGGCGAATTCGTTCGAAACGTTTATACAGGTACCCGAATAAGATATTAAATCCTTTTCAGAATTTAAAAAAAGCTCGTGATCAATTCCTTGTGAATTGTAAAAAGTTTATTTCTATACGGATCATTTGCCAATGATGGAAAACCTTCAATCTTCATCATGTCCAGTATTAGGAAACAATGTAGATAATTATTGAGTATCGAAAAATTGGGATACCTACTTAGTTGAAAAGCAATATTGTTCGAAATCATTTTGTAATTTATGATTATAATACAGTAAGTTGTCATTGTATACTTTTGGATGAGCTTACTCTATTCAATTAAATACAGCATTTGAAGATCAACTTAAACAGATATACGTATCAACATCGGGGTCCTAGTTTAGCCATTAGTCACACACTAAATGATTATAAAACATTTTTTCATAATAAGTACTTATTGATACACTAACATTATACAATGCTACAAATACCTATATAAATTTTCATTGTTGTCCTTTTCACTTACAGTAATTCCACAAAATCTGAAAGCAATCTTTTCGCGATTAAAACCACATCCTTCCTTTTGAATGAAAATCGAACGGAAATTATTTAGCAGTTACATCAGAACAATGGCTCCTTAATTTATTCTTCGTGTTTAATGCGCACACAATTTTGTTTCAAATGGGGTTTAATGTTGGGGGTTCAAAAGGGTTGGTAGGTAGGTACCTTGAGCGTATAATTATTGAAATTAAATACGGTTTTTCATTGAAGGTAGTAATGCCAACGACCACCGTGTTATTATATTTTTCTCAGATATTATAATACACTGCTCCATAAAGTACAGTCACAAAACACTTTGAAATTTAATGGTACATATTTTCGTTCAACTGTTTTTAAAATTACGGAGCTGTTATTTTTTATTAAGATTGAAACCTAATTTCATCACGAGAGCAGCAAATAAGTTGAATTATAACTAAATTAAATATGCTTCTACCTATGCTTTCTTTGTATAAAGATTTACATACGATAGATAATCTAACGAGATTGAAGCCAAGAATAATCTTTTATCCACACAATAGTGGTTTTAGCGTGGATAATGATCTGAAAGGAAAGCGCTGTGTTAACTGCATGCACATTATTATACAAGGGATAAAAGGGGAAGGACAATAATTCGCGTTAATGAGGGTGGGTGGGTAACTATTATAGTAAATTTCGTCTTATTGTGTATAGGAATTTAAAATTAAGCTGCATTGTAAAGTTATCACTGACACGTCGCTTTGTGCATGATTTTTGGCATACCTAAGAGTGAATGAGATGAAATAAGTAAGCATTACCAAGGCTTAAGTAATAATTTAGGTATGTTTTCTGGCGTATTTAATCGGTGTGCTAATAAAATTGAATTGGAAAAACAAAAAGCGGTGCTTTTCATAAGAAGTATCAATTTTGTAATTTTTATTACTGACAAGACAAACGATTCATCGTTGTCATACTCTAAAATTGTCTAGCAATGGAAGATAAGACAACTATTTGGGTCGACCGTGCAAACTATCAAACACCTTATTATTACAGAGTTTAGTTCATTAAATCAACAAATTACGTGTCAAAATCCCGCTCAAAAGGCCATGAGAAGGGAAGCACTGGTTCGGAAACTAGGGTTCGGTTGAATAAAATACGTTGAGAATATTATCGAATAGCTCACGTCGAGGGTAATGTGGCATGCGAGGGGTTGTTAGCAAAAGCGAAAAGTTGTTGAGTCAAGCAATTTTTAGTTTTATGTTGAGAGTGGTAAGTTCGAATCGAACACTATCGGAGAAATTGGCTAAAATATTTTAAAATCCGAAATGTTGTATGAATATAAACAATAATATTTTAATATTTATACATTAAAAGATTTAATCTCACAAAATACGTATACATACAATAACCGACTCTATTGACGCGATGTTCCGAAAATCCGACACAAAATTCCTAACTCCACTTTCGTCTAACTCTGCGTTCGTCCAATTTACCGAGTCACAATCACAGTGACGTCACGATCATTGTCAGTTCTGCGGTTGTCCGGCAATGCGGTGACAGTTTCTGTCTGTCAGAAGCCTAATATCACATGCATATTGAAAAAAAAGAGTACAGCTACCTAAATGTCTGTTCCATTCATTAGCTGTTTGTTCCATTTGCGTTTATTAAATGCAGAAATCTAATTATGACGTAACAGAATGACTGAAAATCCTATAAAACTGTGCATGAAGAAAAACAGAACATTTTCAAATAAAATTTAAATATTAATAGATCCTTTCATGCCCAAATCGAAAATAGAGATTTCCTGCTCATCTTTAGGCAACGTACTGACTTATTTTTTTCTTGAATAAACGTAATGACCATAATATAGAGCACGATTACTTCATAAATGGAATCCAATACGGAATCTCGACGAAATGCACGGTACGTTTCGTAGTTAGGAAACTTAAATAAACATGTTCCTAGATAATTTTATTTACCGCAACTTTATCCATAAAATATTAAAGAGAAAGAGACCGGCACCAACACAAAGAAACATCAAAAAATGTATGTTGTAAGTAAATTCATAAACTTTCGTCAGAGACAGGTTTACAGAACTTGAAAGAACGTGAAATGATAACGACGTGTTCTCATCACTTAATGTCAATACAAAGGACGTACGCTTTGATCACAAAATCACTTTCATTTCTTTTAAATAACACTGTTATTCGCAGAGTAAGAGTTGTGGCTAACCAAAGCAGTAGGAATACAAATCTAATACCAAAAAATCTAACCATAAATAATCCGTTTTTGTTCTCTATCGGCAATAAAGTTGACAACATTTAAAGCTCCCTCTTGACAATGCATCACTGCCACATGGAGCGTGTTCCAACAATGTGATCTGTGGGCCGTTAGTAATACGCGATTTGTACCACCAATTATTGAACCCTGCGGTCGCAACTATAATGTCATATTTTGTAAAGTTAAAAATGAGCCACATTGCATATTCTAAAGTGAATTTGTTGCATCGCAATATATTTCAATCCAAAGATTTGCTAATTATTCTTTGATATTGCTGCTTAAATAACTTAACTGTTCTTTTAGTTCTTTCTAACTTAAGATAGGAACAAAGTTTTGTTTCAAGCCCCAGTTGCCCGCCGCCGTGTACGCACGTACTATGTGCCCCTGTGGGCGCCCGCCCATGGGCAAGTTGTAATTTTCAAAATGAAAGTTCATTTTTGTTTTCAAATTTATCAAATCTATCAAATCTTAAAACATTTTTCTTGATCATAAAATATGACTTTTCGGTAGCAGCTTGTGAAGCCCATTATCTCGGACGTGTTTGACAGAAACTAAGTTAAGCTAAAGCCCAGACAATTGGCAGGAGAGTCAAAGTCCTAGGACTTTCGATTTACCTTCAGGTAATCCTTTAGTTAGCCAAGTAATAATGATTTCACGTTTCATCTCTATCCCTTACTTTCAAATTAAATGCATCAATTATAAGATTTTTGTTTATTACGGTTAATGTCATAAAAGTGATTTAATAAAATCATGTAGGTATTGACAAAGAAATAACTTCATAACTTATGAGATATTTGACAGCCCGGCCCGGCCCCTTAATATCAAAGCTCATCTGAGCTAACATTGTAAATAATCCTTTGCCCTTGGGGTAAAATATAATAAAGTTATGTCTGTCGAGCGTTAATCCAAACAGGATAAGTCCTGAAGAAACATGAAGGGTCCCTATAAGAAAGACTAGATTTGCCGGCGGATTCACCTGTCTTAATATAATGCATAGATTTACCATTTTTAGTTAAGTATTTTTTTCATGTTCTTTGAACCGTTGCGCACTTCGAAAGGCTCCGTACAATGAAGTCACACCTTTATCCATAACGGGGTTGGCAGAGCGTAAAACGCCTTGTAAAAGGAGTTTTCGCCATGTCTGACAAATATTGTGGGCAATTTTAGATTTAAATGTGTATCTCTAATTATAGTAACAGCTTGTTAGCATATCGCTTACAATAACCCTCGATTGCCATTGCTGGCTTGTACATCATATCCGAAAGGAGAGTAGCTGGCACATTGAATATTTTTCTATCGCTTCCTGTCCAGCATAGAAGAAACTTTAACATAGAATCTCAAGATATATCATTCGGCCATTATTTTAAGGATTTCCGAGTCGTTACATGTTTTTTTTCGTTCTGGCAGCTTGTATTCCACATGTTTAGTTATACAACGAGTAACGTAAAGGGTTATATCCTACACAGTGAAATGTGTGAATCTACCCACGAACCACTTTCTCTAAAGAACATAGGTCGATATAAAAATAAAAAATTCTTCCCATACTAAATGCGGTATCAGCTGATGCATGCTTTTGTGTGGAAGGTAGATTCACTCATTTCACGATGCATATATACCCTTTATGTTACACTCAAAATGGCGACACAAAACTGTCCGGCGGTCCCCGTCTGAAGCAAGTGGAATCCACAGACCACTGCTCCCGTTTCACGCTCAGCGAGACCTCGACAACTTTTTACACACAAACTCATTTAAAATTTAAACTTAAGCGAAACATAACAGACTTTTCCTACTTCTGGTCTATTTATTGAAAACACAAGGTTATCGGGAAATCCATGTAAATGGAAAATATCTTGATAGGAAAGAGTGAAAAGTACCTACCTATCTAGCTTAAGAAAAGATCATAAAAATAGAGAAAAATACAAGAATCGTACTTATTTGGTTAGACATTCTTGTAGATAACGTAAATTGAACCCCCGTTTACATAGTGCTTTATGTCGCATTCATTATGCATAATATAAGTTAGAAAAGTTTATACCCTTACTGAAACACCAAATAAGAACAGAGCCACAAATAGAGCAGAACAAATAAGGTTAAAAAGACCGCGGAGTGTTCTAAAAATACCTACTAAAACATATTTATACATCCTTTTTCCCCTTTTCACGGTTCACATGACACAAACGTAGCAACACGGAAAATTATTTTCCGTCTAAGCAGCTTGTAAGTTTCGCTTGAAGTTCTTAGTTACTTCTCGTGTATTTCTTACCTTGCACGATGCATGTTCGTGGTTAAATTCCTTTTCGTGCTCACACCGTGTCTTAAGAGAACTTAATATTTTGGAATTTATTGTTGTACAAGATAGTCACAAGAATTTACGATGATATAACGATACATTACATGACAGTGAAACTGACATGAAATTGCGTATAGGTACTTAACATAGATTAGGTTATATTCTTCTATAGACCAACCAGTAAATTGCCTAGTTTAACAAGAAAACAAAAAGACATAAAGGTTTAGTGGTATGTGGGTGCACCGCTATCCTTATAGAGTATTCTGAGAGTCAACGATTACGTAGCAGCTGCCCTACATTTTACATATTTGAAAATATAAGAAAATTGAAAAAAAAAACTGTAGATAATTAAGTAAAATTAAAAAAACACGTTAAGGAATTTTTTACATGAGGGCTACTTCAAAGAAATTCTAGCCCCTTTCTTGGACGTTGGAGGTAGTAATTTTCAAGGAAATATTGAAAGCAAACTCAACATCGCAAAGTGCTAATGGCTTCTAAAATATGTCCGCCTGACAGCGGCTAATATTGAAACACTAATGGGTATTCTAGCTACGGCCAAGTGCTTACCAAACGTTATAACTATTACTGTAGCTACTGAGTTTACTGATATCAATTTTGTTTCAAGATCAAGTTTTTCAAGGTGTATTTTTTTAAGACACAGCACGTGGATCAGGGCTCATTATTCCCAACAACTGTTATTAATGGAATCTTTGGCGTAGACCGTAGCAGAGATATAAGAGAGTAACCGGAATCATGCTACTATGAGTTCATTACCGTCCTTTCTGTGAAGTAACTAGTAATTTTACCTGGCGCAAATCCTGCTTAACTCAAAGTAGCTAAGCTAATGTCACACGTCGGGTTAGTGCTTGTAGGAACGAGTTACTTCTTTAAAAGAGATTCTACCTATACATATACCTAAGTATGTATATTACTACATCATACGCATTAGTCCATTACTGAAGGTCTTCTTCTTTTTATTGAGTGGTTGTTAGAGACGACGAACGACCCGATGAATTTTGGTTTTAGAGTTTTAATGCCTCCTAATAGCACAGCTAATAGGCCTCTGATATGGTTTGTGTAATAACCGCAATCAAAGACAGCGACCAAGCCCGATGGCTTATCGTGCTATGAAACACGGAATCATTTTTCATCCAGACAATCATGACATGGCAGAATGCCATTCAGTCTGCATTGTCCTAAACAAACAGGGGAAAATCTTATAAAGGGTTAAATTGACAAAAATCTGTTTGTATTCCCCCGTAGGAATCGAACCTATGGCCACTGACCTCCAAATCGGGAGCCCGTGGCTCTGCGCCATATCTAGACCACGGAGGCAGTCAAATTGGAGAGCTACACATAATACGGTTGGCAGGCGGGTTGGCGAGTACAAATAAAATAGGTACAGCTGCTATAGTTCCATTTAGATACCCTTTGAAATATATTGGACGATGCTATTCTGGCACTCTACATGGCATAAAACAGATGTAAAGAATGACTACAGGAATTCTGCTATCGAATGAAAATGTAGCACAGGGTAATCCCAGCAATGATCAGAATTGCAAATCCCTTCACTAAATTTACGAAGAATGCAGGAAATTATACGGGGTCCGTTTATAGACGGGTTTATTACCAACATTGACCTCTGTTTGGGAAAGGCCAAAACATTAAATGGCAATACTGCCTTCCGTAGCTTTGTTGGTCTAATTTAATTATATTATTTCGACCCACATACGAATACATACTTACAATACGCCAGTTTTCCTTACGGGAAGACATTTTGTTTACTTTTGCCATGCGTAATCAATTTTAATAGATGAAGGAAGAGGATTGTATTGTAGGTAATATTGCTGTAGTGGAAAGATTGTATATAAGCATAAAGCGATAACGCCTAAATTGCAAAACCTGCCCCAAATTATATTTGTATGATTGTGTCAGGAAAGAGAAATTATATCACCTTGGTAAATGTTTTTATTTCTTTTAAATAGACCAACATTACTCAGTTGTTAGAAAAAGTAGTTAAGCTGCTTGTTTTTGTAGATATTTAACTCAATTAGAAATTTCGGAAAACTCTACTTTGTCTCTACAAAATATAATTTTCTGTGAACCGGTGTTTCATTAAGAGCACTTTCCTTGTTTTCTGTTTCCTTGTCTCACTTATTTATTTCACTCAAAGCTTTTGAACACTACAATAATTAGACAAAGCTTGTTCGATTGTTGATTCTAAGTAAAATTAAACTGGATTCTGCCTCTGAATATATAAACTAGATTTTAATTCCGAGATTTTTCCTGCGGCTTTATTATACACAGCGCTATCTATTTTATTCAATTTGTATTTACGTTAAAATGAGATGTTTTTTACGGACAAAATTTAGCTAACGTATGTATATTCACAGATTATAGTGTAGACCTATTCTAAAGTTTTATCCAAATTCCTCCACCTGTTTGAGCTTGCATAAATATCAAACAAACACACGATCTTCGCATTTATAATACCTAATTGCTTAGTAGGTAGAATTATACTTTACTCCCCTAGTAGCTAATCGATTTAGTCAGTCCAGGTAATTACCTGCCAATCGGGCTGGCATTACCAGCAGTAGATGCTGAATGACAGTTGACCTGAATCGTTTGACATAGCTGGCATTATGTTGAGTTCAGCATTTTGAATTTCTGACACCAAACCTATAAGGCAGAAAAGTACGGTGCCAGGTAATGGATTGCGTAGAAATGTTTCCAGTGTTAGCCTTACTTAAGAATGCTCAAATGAATATAGTTTATCCTCGACGCTCTTGACAACCTTCTATTATTTCTTTACCAAAACTCAAAATACCAGTCGGAATAGGTACTGTATTTTGACATCGACGAAATTTCAGTAGGTCAATTTATGAATATCGGAATATCATGAAACAAATTCCCCAACGAAAATCGAAGACGTGTGCAAATACAAGAAGCCTCAGCACTGTCCACTAGAGGAGTATGAATTAGACAAATAACTCTTTCCGTTACCCATTATGGAGCTTGACTGCCGCATAAATCAGAGACGCCGCAAAAGAGTTTATCAACAAGTCACAAAAATAGATTTCCTCATTTATTTTTCCGTTTGGTGAAGAGGGAAAGCAGCTCATAAAATGGCGAATGGCACAAATCAATTGAATGTAAATGCTTTTCGCCTTTTGTTTTTGATTTCGCATGTATTTTTAGTTTCAGGTTCAGTCAATGTTGCTGATGTGAATGTTCTTATAATAAGGAAAACAGTTTCTTTACAAGTGTTGATACCATTGTCGGCTAATGGAGACTAAGGGCTAGTATATCCTTACTGAAAGCTCACAGACAATCATCTACACCAGCTGCACAAATTGCTAGATGTCCTAATTGCTAGATTGAATAGATGAATAGATGATGTTATTGAAATGAGCGTTGCAAGAAAATAGAGAAAAACAAATTGTATCGATTAGATCCTGAATCCTATTCTATATTTTGTCAATCATACTTAATTATAATTATCTTTAGAAATGCATTGACAAATTTGGACATTTATAAAAACTCTGTAGGTACCAATCTTATTTCTAGTTTAGTTATGCGTTCATTCTTATTTTTACTGCTTCGTAAATTTTCAGTATTATTTCCTGAATGAATGTTTTATAGATTAGTGCTGTATAGAGGTAGATTTTTTTTTTAAATTTGATTTAAAACAGCTAAAAATTCCTTTACATTTCAAAAATCAATTATTAACAATCATAGAAATCCTCTACCTATCCCCCTCTAATAGAATAATCGAGGGTGTCACGCGAGCGCCAGTCAGAAAATCTTGATAAACCAATAATAAAAGGTACGAGGTAGACCATAGGCCCTCGTGGATGGATACGTGTATCAATATCGAGTTATCTCGAAAGCATTGCGTGAATTGAATCGCGAGCGACGCATTGGCACTACAAAATACCTTTGTAGGTATTATATTTATGTGTACAAATAAAACTATTTGTTTGATTTAAGCTTAATATTATTATTTTTATTTTGATAAATGTTATCGCAGTAATAATCCCGTTCAAAATATAAAGATTGAATTTTTTATTATACCTACTTAACTGAGATATTATGTCAAATGAATGTAATCCAATTACTACTAAACCTGCCTCGATGTGACGTCTTGGATGAAATATACTATTTAAAGTAAATCTGAACTGTAACTGACCGTTTATGAACTAAACCAACACAGATAAATATTTTAATAAGGTAGTCGTACGGATTTCTGTCTAGTAAAACATAGAAGTATTTCTCTAAATAACTTGGTAGAAATAAAACTAAAACAAGTACAAATTAGTACCTACCTATAAGTTAGGTTGTGACTTTTTAAGTGAACGTTGTTAAAACTTCAACACGGAGTTGTTTATGAGAGAGCCAAAAGTGAAGTTATAACGAAGTGAGACGTATGAGATGCTTCACTGTTTAGTTAACTTTCTATGCGAAAACTACCAAAAACTTTCTGAAGGTAGATACTGTGACTCGGTTTATGCAAACACAGGTTTATAAATACGAGCCTATGATAATAACTGGGAAATTGCAAACCAAATTGAAATCTAGATTTTTTCTCATCATATTTTGTATAGGTACCTATCTATTTAAGTGAAGTGTCGGAAATTAAATCAAATAAATAATATACGGTAGGTACCTACCTACTATATGGAACTGTAATTATTTGTTTGAAGAAAAAACAAAAAATGGCAACCAAACAAGGACTAACTGGAGAGCTAATTGTATTTCGTTAGGATATCATTACAAGTTTTTAATGTCAAAAAATAGCTTTCAAATTATTAAATTATTAATGTAACGTTTAGGGGTGGAAGTTTGTATTTGACATTTAAACGAGACCAAATGTGTCCACTGGACACCGTCCAACCCTCATTTCCTCTTAAATAAATGTCAATTCGACCAAATAGGATGTTTGTTGACACGTAGTTACGTTTCTTTAGAAACGGTCAAAGGTCGTTTCTTTTTCCTGTTTATGAAAATATCAGGTTTTTAAAAGTAAATTGATAAAGATTGCGTAATAAAGAGTCATGTAGAAGTCATGATTAGAATAATTTATGGTAAAATGGGACAATTTTCCTTGAAAGAGTATGATTTTCCGTGTGAATGTAAACACAAAACTGTATATATTATATTTATAATTTACTGAGACAAATAAATATGATTTGATGTCAGTTTGAATCTATCAGACAAATGATAACTGTTTCTACATCTTTTTAAAACAACCTCCAATTCATATCCTCAAAATAAAATACCAATATCTGTTATTGAATGAATTGATACTTGGAAATCACACCTTTTCAAAGCGAATTTGAGTGTTTCGATTCTTTTTCCGCCACAGACGGACGCTAACATTTCGATTTCCTGTGTGAGCTACGGAAGACTGAACGAAATCGTATTTTATCTATTCGAGCGGATGACACACATTGAAATAGAACAGTTTAGTAATACGATTGTAGACTACATCCTTGTATACTAAGGTGGATTGCTGGATTTTGTATATTCAGTTTGGCTTGCATAAAACATTATATTACATAGCTATTGGGCGCTTTTCCACTAGACGGCACGTCAACGGAAACGGCGACGGCACGGTACCGTCGACGATATCGTAGGTGAGATAATGTATGAAAATCAATGAAATTATATGACACGCTTTTCCACTTGACGGCACGGCACCGTCACGGCATGTCATCGATTCCCATAGATATTGTCACGTGATCTCGCCGTGCCGTCGCCGTTGCCGTTGACGTGCCGTCTAGTGGAAAAGCGCCCATTAGGTAATAAAAAAAACTTTTCCATCGCAAAGCTTTATTGGCGATATTCTTGCTTAAATTTTGAAGAAAGAGGAAAGAGATTGTAGTTTCGAACGCTAAGTTAATTTTATCTTATACAAAAACAAATACATAAAGTCACGCCTTTAGGTACCTATACTATTCATGGCGTGGTATGTATCTTGTCAAAGAGACTAATCCAACTCCCTGCAATTGGATTAGACCACTTTCACACATTTTCAGTTACCTACATAGAAACAGTATTTTCTCAAAAATTTATAGAAATGTTTTTTGTGTTTGTGAGTGCCCTAGAACTTGGTAACCAGACCCGAAATATCTCGAAATGTATTTCAAAGTTTCTTGAGTTCAGTAAACATAACACAAATAATACGGTATCTAGATCGAGGCCGCCTGTCAACGGCAACCCATCTTAGGAAGAGATATTCAATTATTTTACAGCGCCGCTTCGGTTTGTTTAAACAAGCCTGGCAATGTTGATCTTGTTTATTTGAGTCAACAGAATTCTGATTATTATTTAATTTAAGCGGGTACACCTACATTACGCGCGAAATATTTAACGAAATAATTACACCGCCCACATAAATACTTTCATTTTATATAAATAAAATGGGCTCGCCATAGCTGCTGAGTTGCATAGTGTTATAATAATAATTATGATTAGTATCTCTAAAAAACAAATAATCATCTTTTAAAATGTTTAAGATAATGAGATTATTCTACCTCGACTGGTATTAAGAGATATAAAGCATTTTTCAAAAACTATTCTGTCTAATTAATTCTGGAACATAGATCCGACATATGCTTCTTCAGAAAATAATATTAAGTAGGTAGGTATATATAATTCTTTAGTAAAACTTTCGAATTTAACTTTCATATTTTTTCTTTCTGGATGAGCAATTAGATCTAATTTTTACTGTTTTTTGCAATAACATATAAGTGTGTTTAAAAGACAATTTTGAATAAGTAAAGGTACTTTATAAAATTTTTGTAGCTTTAATTAAGTATTTTACTATCGCATTATTTTTGGTCAAATTTAATGTTACCACAATATATTTGTACCTATGTAGGTACATTAATTTTACATCAAATAAAAAAGCTTGCAATTCAAAAAGTCAAATGGAATGAAGTCTAGACGAGACGAGTGTCTTATAAAGTACTTATAAAGGTTTTTTATTTGCCGTTACCTTTATAATCATATTATTATTTCATGTGTATCAGAAAACATGTTTCGGTACGACGCAAATAATATCATAATACGAGTATACTTAAAGGGTACTACAAAGTAAGTTTCTTGAAAATAATTTGAAATAAGGTCTACGCGAAAACAGACATACCTACTTACCTACCTACCTTTCTACTTACGTAAATTTTATTTTATCAGTTTTCAGCAAAATTCAGAGAAACAAGTTAGCTATTTTGTTATGTAGGTATGTAACTGGGTGATAAAATATAATGTTTTGTCATAATTAAAGAGCAAACAATAATTAAAAAAAACAATACTCATATTCTATTTTTGGTTAGGGCCGATCTGATTGCGATCAAATTCGCGACAGAATTCTTTTTAATACAAAATATTTGTATGAAAATACCAACTCATTGGTATGCATACTTTCTTTCTACTATTTTATCGTATAGATAGAAATTGTACAAATTAACCTGTTCACATTCACGTCTAAATTCAAACTACAGGAACAAACTATACCTACTGCAGTCCCTTTCTGTTTGCTTATGACAAAAAATTACAGGTATTTCCTTATTTTAATTGGCTTGTGTTTATGCTAAATCGGCACCATTACAATTTTGATAGATGATTTCCAAATTTGAACAAAATGGAAAAAATCGTGACATAGTCACCTGACAGTCTGTCTGTTTTTTTGTCCATCTATTCCAATATCTGTAGAGGTTGTTACCATTTCAAGAACCATGTTTATCGGGTCTATTATTAAAGAAATGGAATAAAATTACACACTAAGCAATTTTACTCCGACGACTGATAGCTATTCCCACAAAATACTTTAATTTAGTCCCGGAGATTACAGGGATCCCAGTAGGTACGAGTATATCAAATCTGTAAAGTTAAATTGGACTGGAATCAGTCTGTCAGGCTTCCGTAAATTTGAGTTGCGTAAAACGGCTTGTTATGGTGTGTTTTCTTAATTTGTATTGATTTCGTCACGGTGAAATTCCATTCAATTTGAAGCGTGAAATATCTTCTTTTGATGAAACTTGATGACCTTTCCTAAAGGGTGGTGGATTTACTGAAAGTCAACCAGGCGAAAAACGATTTTGTATGAATGATGTCTTTTTTTCAATATTGATTCACTTTTTTGTGTAAAGTTTATTTGGTAAATTAAAACCATTTAGGATCAGGGATGATGACGAAATAGTAAAAAACGCTTTTTGTAGGTATGTAAATACCCAGCTGTGCCGTCACGACTAGGTAAATATTGACTTATTTTATTTTACCTCGTTCATAAAATCTTAGTATATTTTTCAAAAATTTAAGAATGAGATCCACATCAGTTTTATGTGTAAAGTTTTGAATTTTTCTAGCCCCAGTCGTCTATTTGCATCGCTAAAAAGTAAGAAATAATCACATTTTTTTTCTTAAACGCAATTCAATAAATAAAGCTATCAGAGCTCTACTAACAAATTTATAAAATGTTAAGGAAACCACTTAAAAAATATTAATAAATCTTTGTTTGGGAATTCGCTTTCTTAATCACGGTTTTCATCTATAGGTACGCGCTTTCATCATGCCGTTTTAGGGTTCCGCGTGGGTAGTACATTTATCGTTAATATTACTGTACAAACCCCCGCGATTCGAGGGTTTGTAATGGGTGCGAAACGAAAGCGAACGAATAACGAAAAGAAACACCAGTGAAAAATAGTAGTCGAATCAAAGCCAACTCACCGGTGCCTCTGATGGTCTTCAACTCCTCGGGCCCGAGATCTTCTTCTAGAACTTCAATCCAAACGCTGGTGTGCCTTTAGCGATGGCAGCTACCAGTAACGACGATAAATTTTCTTGAAAATTTGGCGAAAAGCGCAAAATGCGTGCGCTCCCGGCGACCGATCGGTTTTGACAGCCAGCAAGCGGCTAGAACGATACTACCCTCACTGGCAATATATTACAAAAATCTTAATTCTAGTCTACCTACAGAAACTGCCGCTAGTGTTGCTGCGCGAAAATAAACCTAAAAATTATTATCTATTTGATGATGAACGGTCCTTGTACAATTACCTTTGATTTTTTTTATTCGATTTCGAGTATGATAATGAGTTCATCAACAGTCGATATTTAATTAGGTAAACAGTTTTTGTTAGGCATTGTAAAAATCCTGTATTATTTAAAAGGAGTGATTAATATGGCTATCACAGTCTAGAAGGAAACCATTTGTCTTCAAAATTAGAATCTGTTTGCCAAAGAAAGTAAAGTAACAGAATATTGAAATGGCCAAGTTAGTTAGCGGATATCTCCTTATACCTATAGAAGACCAGATATAATATGAGTATTTTGCACACAAAAAACTACTTCACGTTAAAAACCACAATCAATCACACTCATAGCCACCGATTCCCTGTATTGGGGTGCCATGGATAATTTGGACATACACGGAAATAACTACAAAGAACACCCAGATATAGAAACAGATAGATATTATAAACCTATTTAAATTCATCATTCAAATATTTGCAATATTTTTGTAGGTGGTAAGTAGTTGGTGCGTTTTGTGGGCGCTATTCCACTAGAATCTACATTCGTTTTTATGAGATAATTTTTGCCGTACAAAAACGACGTTAAAGTATGGCGGAAAATATCCCTTACAAACGAATGAGGTAGGATAGTAATAGGTGTTATAGGCTATGGTGCTGGGTGGCCCGTAGGGTCACATAAAAAAACTGCCCAGCCGGGAATCGACCGCAGCACTATCTGCGTAGCAGGCAGACGGTGATCGGTAAAGTCGAGTGCCGGTAATTCTGATTGACACACAAGTTTTCTGTAGATACCCATGACCTTTTGTTAATTAGTTTCGTAAATTAGACCCGTGATAGCATCTTCAAAAAACAGTCAAAAAAGGAACCCAGTGTTCCCAGCACATTCCTCACTTCACCGGGATTTTGCTCCAATTTCTTGGAAACGATGTTTTGTGGCTGAAGATAACATAAAATTTTTACGTTTTATTAAAAAATCTTGAAAAGATTCTTTCGATTTATAAAAATGGGCAATGAATACTTGATAGAGGTTACTGTCTCGGAAATAAAGGTGGTTTTTCTGGGAAGGTAGCTTTAGGCATCCATATTTTATTTTTCAAAAGATTTTTTTTTGTGTCTTAAATCTTTTGACTTAATTCGAGATTACAATTTCCTTACAATGCAATGACATACAATGTTATACTATATTTTTCTTTTCTTTGGATGTCGAAATAGAGCTAGGAGATCCATAGCACACATTAATTTTTGCTTGAGAGAAAATAAATATTTTATTTATTTGTACCTATTGGTTAACATAATGCTTCAAACTCTGCACAGTTAGTTTCGTTGTATAAACTTAAATTATTTTGGTAAGAAACATTGCTGTATTTCGGTTTGTTGGTTTATTTACTTGGAATTTAAATAAAGGATCTTCGTAGGCAAAGTTTGTGGTATTGTTGTATTACAAAAAGCGAGACCAAAGCTTTCGCGAATTTTCAGATTGATAGTAGATTTATTTTCTTTTTAGTAGATTACACATTTCAGTCTAAATCTGCCCTGAAAACTTGTCAGACGTGGCGGAACGACCTTTTCTTTGGTCGTTATCGGGATAAAGGCGCGATTTGATGTATGTATGTAATGTAGGTATGTAGTAGAAAATAAAAAAAAAACTCTCTATTTACCTACACGAGTAGGTAATTTACTGGCATCCACTACCTTTTACAATAAATCCTGGAAGAGAAGTACCTTTATGGTACATTCATTGTTTTTTATCATTTCCAATCTAGCATGGAAGCAAGAATATTATATTTTGTGTATTTTTCCAACAAGGATATCAACATTTTTATGTTATCACAACTTTTTCGAAGCAGCAATGTCTTCCAGCTTTATTGTCGTGCCTAGACTTTGGATCAAAAGAATATTATAATTATCTTGAAGTGCTTCGGAGAAAACTTTTTAGGGTTCCGTATTCGACATTGCGTATAACTTTTATGTTTGGCCATTTATCTCTTTATATTTTTATCTTAAACTACTCTCTCTAGATTTTGCATGAAAAGGTATCGTAGGTATTATCAAAATCAGAAATGATAAGATAATGTTTAAAAAAGGTATTTTTTCTCATCAAAATAAAGTAAAGTTGTTAAGTTTAACCTATTTTCATTGTAACGTTGCATTATAAGAAGTTTTCATTATAAGATACTTTTCCGTGTAATATCTACGTAGATATAATTGAGTTTTTTAAGTTATTTAAGGAATGAGCATGACCGATTCGCTCTTGATCGGTATTTTTATTATGTTGAAGAGAACTCAAATTGATGTTTATAACATTATTACGAATAAATTCGTACATAAATATGTTTTATTTTTTCTTTGTACTGTGTACTTACTTTGTAGATAGGGATATAGTCTTTGCTCAAAATATACATACATTCATAAATAAATAAGAAATAAACAGTCTTTCAAACGTTAAACTTAATTCGTAAGAGCTGATGTCATACAAGTGATGTCAAAGTAAATTCAACAATAATATTCAATGCTTTGTGTTACAAAGCGTATATTTTAGTTTTTAGTTTACTACAGAAAACTACCAAACTGATCAATAAAACTAAATTTTCTTCATTAAATCCCTTAAAATTATTTGACCAGCCGCTGATTGAAACAAATTGAGTGACCAAAATTACAAATCAAAGTTTCTGGTAGCTTGTTGTAATGCATCCAATATAAGTTATGATAATTTTAAATCATATCGTTATAGATCACAAAAGATTAGGGATATTGTAATCCATAAGTAGTTTATCATTAATTACACTCAGTACACTTAAATGCAACATGTAGAACAATAACCTCTATTTATAAATCTATCTTTTATAAAAGTTTCAATCGAAAATGCAATATTTTTTTTCCTGAAAAGTTTGGAGTTTCCCAAAAGCGTAATGTAAAAAAGAAGGTGCCAGTAAAAGAAAAATAAGTATAAAAGAGCAAATAAAGAATATAAAGTCGTGACAATGAGCGAAATAAAAATTTAGCAGAGTATAAAGAAGCCATTTCAGTTATACTGGAATATGTAAAGAAGCAATGCTTGCAGCATGGAAATTGCTATTTAACATTAACATTTTAGCTTTCGGTTTTATATTAGTTGTTATGACTTTTGTATAATTTTATTCCTTAGAAAGTACATGACTTGGTTTACACAGTTAAATACTGTGAGTCAATGAGATGAATTCAAAGTTTTTAGCTCAATAATTTAGAATCATTCCACCTGGAATGCTCGTGCCTTACTATAGAGACGCAAAAACATTATTCTAAAAATACTATGAAATATAATAATAACTCAAGGTATTTTACTACCCGGGTACCTTTTTATATACGCACTTTTTTACACAGCGATTTTACTCATTTTATCAAGCAATGTATTATTGTAAAAAAACTTAACACGCACATATTTTTTCACAATCCGAAAGAATTCCAATTTACCGAATTTCACGGTATTCAACATTCAATTGAATTTTTCCAATTGTTAAGATTCATTCCATAATATGGAAACCTGCCTTCAAGAAAATCCACAGATAAAATCCTGAGGATTTTTGCTGGTGGCATTCAATCCTGTTAATTTTATTACAAACGTATTTGGGAGATATATGAGTTTGAAAAACACATGGTTTCGGTGTGGTTTCAGTAATTTATATGTGAGCTGCTGCAGGCTGGCACAAGAGCGGAGGATTAGCATTCATTTCAGAACCAGACATTTTAACTTTTATTTCTACTGAATGAAAATGTGCTCGTTTTTTTTTCAGGTAATCTTCTTTATAATATGGGGAGATATTGCTGAATAGAAGCATCAACGGGAGAGGAATGCATCGTTCTTGGATAGAACCTAGTTGAGGAATATTTGGTTCATTATAAAGTTAATAATACTTGAAGGATACTT